>JAAGAY010133740.1:0-16603 GCA_011801015.1 Ardeotis arabs
CGTAGGCTGGTGAAGTGTAAGGCTTTGGGTTGTTTTCTCCCCGCAGCCTGAAGGACGAGCAGCCAGTGCAGTGCGGGCAGTACGACGGGCTGGTGGAGCTGGCCACCATCTGCGCCCTCTGCAACGACTCCTCGCTGGACTACAACGAGGTGCGGGGGGGCTCCGGGGCCAGGGCGGTGTAGGGGGCACTGGTGATGCTCTTCCCTGCACTTTGGACCACTCTGGGGCAGAGCCAGCAGAGGTTTATCCCTTGGGATTCCCTTCCCTGACTTCAGCCCATCCCAGGCCAATGTTCTGGGAGCCCTGGGATGGCACAGCGGGCAACAGCATCCTCGGTCGGAGCAGCAGATAGAGGATATGCTCTAAAGCTTAAGCTCCCTTTTTTTTTTTTTTGCCTTGTAGTCCAAAAAAGTCTATGAGAAGGTGGGAGAAGCCACTGAAACAGCCCTGACATGCCTGGTGGAGAAGATGAATGTCTTCAACACCGACACCAGCAAACTCTCCAAGGTGGAGCGAGCCAACGCCTGCAATTCGGTGAGTGGGAGGAGGCCTCTCGAGGGGTGGGAGGGAGAGGGGGGCTTTGGGACGACTTATTTGAGCAATAACCACTTGGGATGATCTAAGGGACTGATCTGCCACAAGGGTGCAATTTCCTGGCTTGCAGGCAGCTGAGCTGTTTTCAGAGTAGAAAATGCAGAGTAGAGGTTTGGAGTTTTGTAGCTCTGTAGCAAATCTTTAGGTGCCCAGTTTGCGCTGAGCAGCCATCCTCCATAGCGTGGGCCAAACCCTCTTCCCCAGAGCCCTGCCTGCCTGAACGAGGCTTGCCCTTTGGAAATGTCTATTTTTAATGTGAAAATAGCCTGTGCTGGCTATTCCCCTCCTACTCTGGCTCTCCAATGTCTCCTGGTCCTCCTGGTGAAAATACACTTTATTTCATGTCTGGATTTTCTCAGCTTCGGTATCATGCTGTTAGATCTTATAATGTCTTTGGTTGCTCGAAGGAAGGGCTCTCTATTCTGGCCTTTCTTCCCCAGATAGGTCTGAGCAGGTCATAATAAATCCCCTCACTCTGTACTGCTAAGGGAGATGGAATTTTTCCGCATGTCGGTTGGGCAGCTGCTTCGTTACACGTGTCCATTGCTGCCCTTCCACTCAGATGCCAGGCTGGCTTTGGTCACCGGTGCTGCTCTCCTTACTGTTTGGACAGGGACCAGAGTCCTTCCTGGGAATTTGCTGGCAGCGTTTCTTCACAGCTGCTTGATTTTGCTCCCACCAACTCTGTGCTTTGAAGTCTCCGGTGGGGTTTGAGGGTTCCCGCAGTGGCTGGCTGCTGTCAGGTGTCATTGCTGCTGTGCTAAGCATGCAGTGCCCAGCAGGGATGCCACTGCTTTTGGGGGCACACAAAAGCCTACGTGTAACCATTGCCCTCATACCCTGTGCTGGGTTCAGCCTTCAAGAGCTGCTTGGCATTTCCCCAGAATATCCACAGTGCTGGCGTTTTGCAAGGGCAAATCCCCTTTGCACGTCTCTCCACTTCCCCAGCTCTCGCTCGCAGCTTCACTGAAGTAGGAGCACCCTTTTAACTTTTAACTTGGAAGGTTTTACCCAAAAAGGAGGTGTTTTGTTTTTTGGTTTTTTTTACTTTGCTGATTTATTTAGATTGAAGTTGCTGTAAAAGTCCTGTGCAAACAGCAGCTTGTATCCCCATCGCAAGCAACACCCTCCTGGCAACAAAAATTAATAATTGTATAAGCAGTTGAACCATTAGAACAAGGTTGGCATCAGTGTCCCCGCTGCCATCTCTGGGAAATAGTTTGGATTGGTCCCAGGTGCCCAGCTCATTAAATGGGGTTTTTTGAGACAAGATGTCCTCCCAGGAGCTGGGCTCAGCTGCTGTGAGGCTGATGTGGGTGTGCAAGAGGGGGATCGGTCTGAGGAGGACTGGCTGCTGTCTTTCTGGGCATTTGGCTCCTTAAATTATTAATTAGCAGCACTAGTAGGGCCTGGTTTGTGGTGGGGTTGTTGGGGTGCAGGGCCCTGTCTGCAGGCACTGCCAGTGTCCGGGGCTCCATGCGCTGGGTGGCCCCTGCTCTGTCCTCGCCCTGCAAACCTGCAGGTACTGCTTGGGTCAGTGGTTGTTACAGCCTAGCTGCAGTCCTCAGAGTAATTAGCATGCCCCAAAATGAGCCTAATTAGAGTCTCAGCTGCAGAGATGCTTAATTTGATGGGAACCCATCCAGCCTCAGGTGATGTGGGTGCTGCTGTGGGTGCAGGATCAGGCAAACCCCTCGACTGTGGTGAGTGGGATGCAATTCCCCTTCCTGCAGTGCAGCTGGAGCCCAATGAGGGAAACATCTCCCCCACCTCTCTGGCAAATGGGGCTTTATCTTGGGCTTCAGCAGCTGTTTGGGGTCCCGTGTGGGGTCAATAAAATAAAGGGCTGGCACATGCTGGGATGTGCTGTGGGCCAGGCAGCAATGGTTAGGGGTTAAAATTCTCCTGAAAAATTGCATAGGGAAAGCTCCTTCTGCTTTTTGCACTGCCCCATACCTCCTAGCTGCTGTGACCCCAGCACATCCTGGCTCAGCCCCGTGGCTGTCCCCAGCATGTCCTGGCTCAGCCCCATACCATCCCCACAGGTGATCAAGCAGCTGATGAGGAAGGAGTGCACCCTGGAGTTCTCCCGCGACCGCAAGTCCATGTCGGTGTACTGCACGCCCACCAGCCACAGCCACAACTCCGCCGGCAGCAAGATGTTCGTCAAGGTAAGGGAGAAGGTCCTGAGCACCCTGCAGGATCCTCCTTCCCCGGGCACGCCCCAGCAGGATTTGGCCCTTACTGCAGCAGGCAGCGATGCTTTGCAGTTGGTCTCCTCCCTGAGCTGTCCAGGGGTCCACGAGCCAGCAGGTAGGCTGGTGTGGTCAGGGACGAGGTGAGTCTTTGCAGAATTGATAGGATAAAAAGGAAGTAAAATTATTTAGAGGGAGGAAAAGGGTGCTGAGTGTGCTGGTGCTGGGGCCAGGGGAGAGCTGCCCCTGTGCAAAACTTGGGCACTTGCCTTTGTTAAAGGCTTGGACCCTCTGGACACCAGTAATGCCTGAAGGGTGATGTCCAGCTTTCCACTGTAACCAGAAATAAAATAGTGTTTTAAAGGGCATTTTCTTCCCAAGAGAAGAGATGTGACAGGAATTTCCCCTGCTGACTCCAAGAAGATTTGTATATTGTTGTTCCCACTGGCAGATCTGGGTGGGAGGACTCTGTGCTCCAGGTCGGGTTGGGACCGTATGGAGCTGCCACATCTGCAGTCCTGGGAGAGCTTTTTGAAGAGGAACAATAGAGGGTTTGCAAGTTTTATATTAAAAAGCAATGTTGGGGGTCCTTTGTAAGGTCAGAAGGGATGGGGTGAGATGCTATGATGCTAAAGGACGTGTTTTCCTGAATCCCAAAGGCATCACAAGCATCTGCTGAGCATCCCGGTGGCAGTGTGTGTTTTCAGCAGAATCTTACAGCGTTAATCCCCTACAAATCTGAGAGGAGATCTGTGGGGCGGGAGTATCCCGGGCAGACGTGTAGGTTTTGCAGGAGTTGGATGGATGCCACGCAGAGCAGCTCCTGCTCTCTGGTGACCTGACTTGGGTTTGTCTTTCCCAGCCACAGTCCCCGTGTGCTTGGTCAGAGGCTGCCATCTAGCGCGCTGAGCCACTGTGCTGGATGTGCCTGCTGGAGTTCTGGAGAGATTTCCTTCTCTTTTGCCCAAACTTGGTGCCTTCCCTTCCTTCAGCAGTTCCTTTGGTGCTAGCAAGGTTCATGCCAGCCCCTAAACCCTCTGCTCCTCCCCAGGGTGCCCCGGAAAGCGTGATCGAGCGCTGCACCCACGTCCGCGTGGGCACTGCCAGGCTCCCACTGACAGCACCAGTGCGGGAGAAGATCCTGGGCAAGATCCGGGACTGGGGTATGGGCATCGACACGCTGCGCTGCCTGGCCCTGGCCACCCACGACGCGCCTGTCCGCAGGGAAACCATGCAGCTGCACGACTCCGCTGCCTTCGTCCACTATGAGGTATGGCACCAGGGGGTTCCTCTAGGAGATTTTTTCCTTATTGCCAAAGTTTTCTGGTTTCTCTACGGGCAGCGTGCAGTGCAATGACTCAGGTCCTCCTCTGCATTCCCAGTGCAGAGCTGCCTGCAGCGGGGTCGGTCCTGAGGCCAACAGCCCTGTCCCACCGGGCATCCGTCCCCATGGGGTGACTGCTGAGAGGGGCCTGGGGACCACTGAGAGGGACAAGGAGGAGGGGAGCGAAGTGAAAAGCTGTGAGGAGCAGAAGAGGGGACAGGAGCATCCCATTGCATTGGGGCTATAGGGTGCTTACGTGGGGTTGTTGGTAGGAAACCTCCTGAAAGTTTCTTCCCAGGGGAAATCCCCGTGCCCAGGGTGGTTTCACAGGAGGGAGGAAAGCAGCTGCATCCCCGGGGGTTAATGTGGGTCCGTGACTGTCCCCTGCCCAGAACAACCTGACCTTCGTGGGCTGCGTGGGGATGCTGGACCCTCCCCGCAAGGAAGTCACCTCCTCCATCGAGATGTGCCGCAAGGCCGGCATCCGGGTCATCATGATCACCGGGGACAACAAGGGCACAGCGGTGGCCATCTGCCGCAGGATTGGTATCTTCTCAGAGAGTGAGGACGTGGCCAGCAAAGCCTACACGGGCCGGGAATTTGACGAGCTGCCCCCCGAGGCGCAGCGGCAGGCGTGCCGTGACGCTCGCTGTTTCGCCCGCGTGGAGCCGGCACACAAGTCCCGCATCGTCGAGTACCTCCAGTCCTTCCACGAGATCACTGCCATGGTGAGTCCCCCAGGGTTGCCCCACCACCCCCCAATCCCCTCCTCTCTGCCCAGCCCAATCCCTTGCACCTCATTAATCACGACTACATGCAGACAGGTGACGGCGTCAATGATGCCCCGGCGCTGAAGAAAGCAGAGATTGGCATCGCCATGGGGTCGGGCACGGCTGTCGCCAAGTCGGCCGCCGAGATGGTGCTCTCTGATGACAACTTCTCCACCATCGTGTCAGCCGTCGAGGAGGGCAGGGCCATTTACAACAACATGAAGCAGTTCATCCGCTATCTCATCTCCTCCAATGTCGGCGAGGTCGTTTGGTGAGAGCCCCCCACACTGGGCACCGCGTTGCGGGGAGCAGTGGTGACAGCGGACCTGCAGTCCCTGTCTGTGTCCCCTGCCCTGTGCAGTGCCCAAAATTGTAACCCTGGGTACCAAATGGAGCAGCTGTGCCTTATCACATTCCCCAGCGGCAGAGGGATTTTTCTTTTGTAGTTTTCTACTCATGCCACCCCCCAGGAGCTGTTTTGTTAATGCATTGCCTATTGAAGCCCATGCAGGCATCTAAGGAGGGTCCCTGTCCCCTGCTCGTCCCACCCAGTATATCAGCGCTGTCCTCAGCAACGTGGGCGCAGCCTTGGGATCACTTGGGCATCCTTTGCCCTTGCGTTTCAGCAGGGGTGTTTGTGCTGGGAACGGGCACCTGTGAGGCCATGGGGGGACATCAGTGGTTGGCTTTCCACTGTAAAGTAAATTTTAATAGCAGCAGGAACAAATTTTACCTGCAAAATTCAGTTGTGGACTTCAGGCTCCTGACTGAGGCGCTGTGGGTTCATCTGCAGAACTTTTGGTGAATACTGTTTAGGGTATTTGGATCCAGCGTGCCTGCTCACTCTCCCCTTGCACAACACAGACACCTTCTGGTGTCTGCCCACACAGACACCTTCTGTGGCTGCCCAGACCTCATCTAATTCAGCATCTCTGTTTGTTTTTCCCCGCAGCATCTTCCTGACAGCTATCCTGGGCTTGCCCGAGGCCCTCATCCCTGTGCAGCTGCTGTGGGTGAACCTGGTGACGGACGGGCTGCCAGCCACTGCTCTGGGCTTCAACCCTCCCGACCTGGACATCATGGACAAGCTGCCTCGCAACCCCAAGGAGCCCCTCATCAGCGGCTGGCTCTTCTTCCGCTACCTGGCCATCGGAGGTGAGGCCCCACAGGCACTGGTGGGCAGAGGACGAGGATGGGCATGAGGTGCCATGGGGTTAGGGGCCCCTTGCTGGCTGCTGAGGGTAAGGGTGTCTCTCTTGGCCACAGTGTACGTGGGCCTGGCCACGGTGGGTGCAGCGACCTGGTGGTTCTTGTATGACGCCGAGGGACCGCAGGTCTCCTTCCATCAGCTGGTGAGTCGGGTGGGGAACGGGCTGACGTGTTGAGCAGATGGGTGAGGGCATGGATTCAGGCATGGATTCAGGTGTTGGCGTCTTTCCTCTACCTTTCTTCTGTGGTTGTTGTAGTGTTCCCAGATTCCTGGTGGAGAAGACAATTTAAAACAAAAGCAAATTCTCTCCCTCAGGCCTATGTTTCCAGCCTTGCTTCTGCCAGCGACCAGCATGGTGGGAAAAACTTTATTCAAAAAAGCTGAAAGTAGCTGCTGTACCTGAAAGGGATCGATTTTTACATTACTGTAGGACTGAACAAGGTGGTGGGAAAGCGGGTGCCATCGCATCTCAGTGCCACATGCAATGGAAGATGTATTTTTGATGGAGATGTGTGTGCTCAGACTGCACATGAAAATCTCTAAGCTGCTATCCAGCCATAACCCCAAAGCCCCAACCCCAGCTGTCACTTTAGACAGTTTTTACTGGTTGCTCTGAATGGTGGGATATTTAACAGCACGCCTAATAATCAAGGTTCACCGTGTGCCCCCCAACCAGTCGACTTCTTCCTCCTCTTTCCTGCCTTTCCTACACTGCTGCTCTGCCGTGCATTTACCAGCAGTTTCCTGTGCCGACAGAGGAACTTCATGAGGTGCACCGAGGACAACCCCATCTTTGAAGGAGTTGACTGTGAGATCTTTGAGTCCCGATACCCAACCACAATGGCTCTGTCCGTGCTGGTGACAATCGAAATGTGCAATGCTCTGAACAGGTAGGCTGGCTGCAGGACCGCTCTGTATGCTGTGCACGTGACTGGTTTCATGTAGGATCTCTTTGAGCATCCGTTGGTGGGCTGAGGGCTTTGCTTTGACTCCACAGAGCCATTTGGAGCATCCTCACAGAGGACCACTGGGCTCACCCTAAACAAACTCCTCCAATTCAGTGTGCTGTTGTTGATAGTGGTGGAGGAAGGACTGGATCTGCAAGCGTTAGCAGTTTGGCCCTGTTAATGACCAGTTCTAATCCATGCATGACTGGTTGCATTGAGATGAGTGTCCAGATCCAAATCACGACAAAAACTGAAGCTAGATCCTCCGGAAGAGAAGGGCTATAGCATACAGCCCTGCACCTTGGAGAACAGTGGGAACCCTCAGCTTGGGCAGGCGTGGGGAGCAGGATGTTATTTGGGCTAACCTTGTCCCCTCACTTTCACAGTGTCTCTGAGAACCAGTCACTGCTGCGGATGCCACCATGGCTCAACATCTGGCTGCTGGGGGCCATCGTCATGTCCATGGCTCTGCACTTCCTCATCCTCTACGTCAAGCCCATGCCTGTGAGTGCCCTCTGCTACCTCTGCACACAGCCCAGGGGGCTCCTTCTGTGGGCAAGGACATCCCTGGAGTGGTCTTTGGGTCTGGAAGCTTCTGGGATGGTTGTCTCCAGCACGTGCCCTCAGGACTAGGTCCTGTGACTCGAACCAATGTGGGGATTGGGAGACACCCTGCCCCAATGAGCCTTTACTTAAGTCGGCAGCTCTCCTTATAGCAATGCAAATGGGTAGGAATATCTCAGATTGTTTTGGGGACGTCCCCTCTCTTTGCAGCCCAAGGCTAGTGATGCCTCGGTTGATGCCTAAGGGTGCTTAGGATGGAGTGGGTCACTGTGCCCAGGAGGTGACATTGTCCTTTGTCCCCTGCTAAGTGCCTGTGAGCACATAGCTTGTGCCTCACTTTCTTCATCTGCAGGAGAGATGAAGGACATAGTTTATGACTGATCTTGGCCAAGAGCTACCGTGGGATCACAACAGACCTTGAAAAAAATCTCGCTCTTTGGGTTGTCTGGATCTTCCCTCCTTGTACCTGGGGTGACCCTTTCTCAACCTACCTGTAAAACAAACAACAAAATCCCCCCTCCTTCCCTACTGACATGTCCAATCCTTTGCTGCCTTGCAGCTCATCTTCCAGGTAACCCCCCTGAGCTGGCCGCAGTGGGTGGTTGTAATGAAAATCTCCCTGCCCGTTATCCTGCTGGACGAAGGACTCAAGTACCTTTCCCGCAACCACCTGGATGGTGAGCATGGTCTGCACCACGCTGGGCTGTGTTTGCTCCCTGGTGCTTTGCTTGGGCTTCATGGTGGCTCCATGGGAACCTCGCTCACCTCCTGTGCTCGCGCAGTGTCTGCACCTGCATGTTCATCCACCTTGGCTGTGAAAAAGGGACTTTTTTCTCCTACCCCCTTCCTCCCCAGGTGCCAGGCCAGGCAGAGCAGTTGATAGTTACCTCTGCTTGGAATACTCCCTTAGGAGCTGGAGCGCTGGATAAATCTGCCACGTGTGTTTGTCCAGCTCCTCTCGAGGCTCTAGGAACTGGATCCCTTCTCTTCTAAAGTAAAACAAATCAAACCCTAGTTTCTAACAGGAATCCTTCATTTTTTCCCTTGATTTTCCACCCCTCTATGGCTATCCTTTTCTTGTATTTGCTACCTCTGTTTTAAGATCAAATGAGGGCTGAATGTGTTATAAACTGGGGTTGCCCTTGGCCGATACCTCTCAGGATCTGTGGCACATGCAGAGGAGAAGTGGCTCCTGTGTGCTCCTGGACTGTGGGTTGTAAATCACAGCATGCATTTAGGCAGCCCTGCAAAGAGATGATACCATCTTTTCTTTCGTTTCTAGCAAACGATGTTGCTGTGGGTGATAGCTCGGCCCTGAGGTGAACCTGCAGGTTTTCCCAGCAGTGGCTGCAGGGCCGTGGCTGCCGAGTGGTGCTGTGCCTGCCGTGGGGCTGGCCCCTCTCCAGGAAAACAGATTTGATTCATTTTTTAGAGTGTGTTTGCCCTGTCAGTGCTAGCGCGGGAAGAAGAAGGGCAGGAGAGACACCGTCCTTGCCCGGGGTGGGGGCAGATGAGCAACCTGAGCGTGGGGACTGGATGTCCTTCCACAGCATCACCTTGCTCAAACCTTTCTTCCTCCCCTTAAACAACCAGCGTCCTAGCAAACCCCTTCCTTTTGTCGTCACCCTTAATAATGATCCCCAAACAATACGCGAAGCCGCTTTTGCATTTCAGGGTTGAAGGTCGGTCCGTCCAGCCCTGGCAGGGAGGGGTGTGGGACATTGTAACAGCCCTATTTGGTTTCTCATGGAGTAGAACCATGCAAAGAACTGGAAATACAGGATGGGAAATTATTGCAAGCAGGAAAGGGTCACAAACTGATGGCGCTTGCCGTCACCGGGTCCTGGTGCACTGGAGGTGCTCACACCAGCTTTCCTTTCCACGGTGAGCTGATGCATAACTGTAGCGATTGCTCAGCAAAGCAATCTGCTGAGAAACAGAGGTGCAGGGGCTCCTATTTTTGATCAGAGACCTGATCAAAATAGTTTCTAGCTTGTTTTTATTTAATTGTTCCATCTCAACAGATTGATAGGTGCTTTGCATCACCCAGACCTGTTTTATTATACGGTTACAAACCTGTAGCAACAATTTGATGGCGCGGCACTGGGCTGGGGCGTAGGAGAGCTGGTTTCATTCCTGGCTGTTGCATCCCATGCATGCCCTCGGTCTGCACTTCACCATCTGTGATCTGGGGATGAGTCTGTCTTTCTCCCACACTTTGCATTTCTCTATAAAAACTCAGCGCTGTTTGAGAAAGGGCTTTTCTTTGGCCCTGCCAGCACAGCTCTGAGCACAGCAGGGTTTCTGGAAGGCGTACGATCTTTTTGAGTCCCATCATGCCAGCTCAGTGTTTCCTTTTCCCATGCCATGCTTCTGGCATGCTGGGTCCCCTGAGCTGCCCTCATCCCAATGGTCACGGTGCCGCTGATGCTCACGAGTCGCTCTGTGTCTCATCCAGCAAGGGTTTCCTATGCAGCTATTCAATCACGGCTACGGGGCAAAATCATGCTTAAGTCATCACATTTGAAAGAAATAATTGAAATCCTGCATCTTCCTGATTCCTCTGGGCTTTGGAAAAGCAAACAAAAAAAAAAAAAACCCAAAAAGCCACTTTTAAATGTGGTATTGTGATTTTCTCACCAGGCATTCTCAGGACGATAAGACACACATGGAACGGGGAGCACCAGTTGAAAACCTGCAGGACTCCAGAGCAAGGGTTGGCTTTCTTATGTGTCTCATCCCTGAATGTCATATTCCCATATTTCTGCCAAAGTCTTGGTCATGTGTGGTGGGGACCTGTTCAGACTGCATCTGGGTGAACGTGGCTTGGAAAACCGATAACGCAGTCCAGGGGCCCCGTACCCAGACAGGGTCTCCTTTCCCACACTGGCGTCTGTGTTTTGCTTCAAAATAAGGTCTAAAAAGACCATGTTTGATGGTAGTTTTGGCCAGGGGGTCAGGCCACTGCTTGGCCTCTGCAAAACAGTGCTTGGGATTAGTCCAGCATGGGACCTTCTGAGGCCAAAATCTGAGGGATGGCCAAGGCTGTTCAGTTGAGGGATGCAAATGTCTAGCTGTGAGTTCTGCTGATTCAGGTTTTGCATGGAAAATTTTCCCCTTTGATCAGATTTAGATAAGTTGTGTTTCCATTATGCTGGATTTTCATTGTCCTTGAAGTGTCAGAAAGCTGAGACTCTTCAGTTTTCACCATGGTCTGTGTTTTGCATTCCTCTCCCCATCACCTGGTCACATCTTGTGTGCTTTGCATGTATTGCTGCCTTCCTCCATCTCTGGCCCCTCCGAGGTTTCTGCTGTCTCAGTTTTGGGAGGTGATGTGAGCGTGAGGCAGCAAGCACAAGTGCGTGGCTGAGCTAGGTGGGCTTGGTGCGACCTGCAGATGTTCTGGTCAGGAATGTGGAGATGCTCTCCAAGGGCCTCTCGGGTATCTCTCACACAGATACACACTGGCAGGCTCACAAGGCTGACCCCACCTCTTGCCCCAGTATTTTTAGTATTTGGTGTCCTCTGTGCATTGAACTGTATTGCTTTCTGGGCCCCGTAGCTTGCAGGATGAAGGTTTCCAGGCATCTGTGCCAAGACCTTGCAGAAGTCTCTGTTCTGAGTGGTTCTCCAAAGATACCAAATCCAGACAGGACACGGAGAACCCTGGTGCTCGTGCTCCTCCGTGCGCTGCCAGCCCACTGCTGCGGCCACCCCGCTCCCCTCCTGCCTTCCTGCCCCATCCATGGTCCTCCTCATCTTCCCCACCTTGAAGCAAGTCCGTCGCAGACGTCGAGGTTGCCACCGTGGTGTTTTCCCTTGTTTTCAGTGTGTTCAGCAGCAGGCCCTGCCTGGGAGCTTGGGCTTCACCATTTCTCACCTGTGCCGTGGTAAAAGCAGGGGCACATCAAGACGCGGGTGCTTTCTGTGACCCAGCTGCGCAACGGCAATCTGAAGTTTTGATGCAGAAGCATTGTCTCGGCGCGTTTTGTGGCGGAGTAGCATTTTTGCAGCTGTTTATCCTTACGCCTGGTGAGGACAGCTGCCCCTGGGAGATTTTGCCAGAGCTGCAAGGCAGTGGCAGTACCTGTCCCTATCGGGTACCAGTTCCCTCCCCAGCGGGCAGCACGGTGCAGGTGAGATTGCACCTTTGGGTGAGCATCTCCACCGCCGAGGGAGATTTGGCCTCTTATCTGCAAAGTCAGCGTCATCTTTATGCTTTAACATCCTCCCAGCGGAGCGCAGCTGGCAGAGGTGGCTGTGTGGTGACAAGTGCATCAGGCTCCCTGCCCAGGCCAGTCGGGGCTCCACATCCCTCCAAGACAGCCAGGATCAAAATCTGTGTCCCATCACAAAAAAAACCTGCAGCATGTGGCAAAAAGGAGCTGCTCATCCTCACCTCCTCCATGCACCTGCACCTGGGGAAGAGGGCAGCCCCCTAAAAGCCCCCCAGGAGCACAGGGGCTGCAGCAGCCACCCGCTTTCCCTGTAGAGGAGGCAGGCGTCCCTCTCCCTGGCGCGGCGGAGAGCCGGGAGCAAGCGCCCGTGGCTGCCCTTGTAGGGTAATTTCTGCGCGGAGCTACCTTGGCTGGGCGCTGGCGCCGGGGGAAGAATGCGTCCCCACGGGCCAAGTCGTTCGCTTGAGCTGTGGGATGCTCTGAAGAGAGCAGCACTGCACCTTTCAGTGCCGGAATCTCTCCAGCTGGGATTTCACAGCTCTGCTGCCTTGCTTGCTTTTTTTTTTTTTTTTTTTTTTTTTTTTTAATGTGTGTGCATGTGCCATGCTTTAGAAAGCAGCAGTCTCGGAGCTGCTGCCCTGGTGTTGCAAAGGGATGGGAGGAGGATTTCCCTTTTGGTTTTCTCCTGGGGTCTCGGCTGAAGCTCGGGGTGCCCTGGTGCACTTTTAACAGATGTGCAGTTTTCAGAGCTACAAGGGCTGCAGAGTTTCCCTCGGTGGAGGGAGTGATTTGGGCTGGCGGTTGCATCCCACCAGCATCACCTTTTACAGGAACCAGTTGAGAGGAAAGAAACCTCCCAAAAATCTTCTACTGCCCTGACTGGGAGCAGGTCTTGTAGGAGATGAACTCGCATTGTTCGGTTGCAATTTTTCAAGAGTTGAAGGGCTGTGACAACCCTAAGGAACTTGGTGGGAAGCAGGATTCCGATGGGATTGGGTGGATCGCGACCGCCCCATCATTCCTGGAAACAGATCCCTGCGTCCCCCCTGCTCCTGTCACCAGTGAGTGGAGAGCCAGACACCAGCGTGTAGGGACCCGTGTCCTGTTAAAGCGGAGGGGATGCTGGACCCTCGCAAACAGGCGACTTGCTCTGTGCTGGGGCCGTTACTTAGAGGCCTGAGAGTAACACTTTGAAGAGCATCCACCGTGGTTAAACGCTCGCTGCGGGTGCTGCAGCCGTGTCCCCTTCCTGTCCCTGCCCGCCCAGGAAATGCTGTGGCTGGCAAGTAACTGCCAGTGTGTCAGCCAGCGGGGACTGTTTGGCTGCCAGGGCCACTGAAGAGACATCCCTGCAGTGCGGAGGAGATAAATTTTGATCATTGCAGTGAGATTTAATACAGCACAGTCACCGGCATCTCTGCTTCACTCTGAAGCCCGTGGTGTGGAGATCATCCAGAGGGATGCTGCCCTTGCAGCCATCAATTTTATCTCAGGGCACGAGGGCTGGGCTCTCCAGCCAGCGCTGGAAAGAAATTTTGGCAGAAGTTGCAAAGAAGTTTCTCTCTCTCTCTCTCTCTCTTTTTTTATTAATTCCCCTGCAAGCTTTATGGCACCAGGGTTGGCAGCAGGCACGGAACCTCGCGGGTAACCCCAGACAGGACCCCTGTTTATCAGGAGCACAGTAACAGCGGTCCTCTGCGTGATGTGTTTGGTGATGTGTGCCGCGATGAAAGATAGAGAAATATGATCAAAAGATTCATGAGAAGTGATTTTTCTAACTCTTCTCAGAAAGTGCTGCCTTGTGGGTTGTTTTCTTTAGAAGAAAAACTGTTCTGAGCAGACAGAGCTGGCAGGAGGGTCTCTCCAGCCCCAGACTGAAGAGTAGGTGCTGCCTCGGGGGGCCTGGGGATGCTGCTGTCGACTTCTTGAAAATTTGGGATATAGTTGGCGTGAGTCCAGCTCTGGCAGGGATTTCAAGGCTGCTCACACAGTTCAAGCTGAACACCACAGCTTTTCTTCAGGCCATGTGTTGCCTGTTACCTTCCACATCCGACTCCATCCATCAGTAGGGTAGGGAGAAGGGCAGCCCTGGGGCTGGGACAGCAACGGCAACGCGTGGGTTGGTCCTTGCTGGTTGTTCTGGAGGTGTCTCGAATCACAGGATGGTTTGTGTTGGGAGGGACCTTTAAAGTCCATCCAGTCCAACCCCCCCGCAAGGAGCAGGGACATCTCCAACCAGATCCGGTTGCTCAGAGCCCTGTCCAACCTGGCCTTGAACATTTCCAGGGATGTACATGGATGTAAATGTATAGATAGCATGTGTCAGTGGTGTCAGCTCACGGAGCAGTATCAGTCCATCTGGCTGTGGCAGGGATGGGGCTTGGTGGTGGGATGCAGTGAGCTTCCTCCTCCTCTCTGCGCCACTGCCTTTTCCTGTGGGCTCCCTGGTGCTCTCGTTAGGAGTGATAATGAGGGATCCCTGCCTGCTCACCTTCCTGCTGTTCCTGTCTGCACGGCTCCGACTCATCCCTTCTCCTACCTTCTGCAGGCTGAGCAGGCCAAGCCCTTCCTCGCCCAGGGACCAGCATCCTCCTCCTCATGCAGCCTGCGCCATCACGGCTGCAGTCAGACCAGCTCTGTGCAGACTGGGTCCCAGGTCCCTTCTCAGATCAAACCAGGAGCAACCTCTCTTGGTATAAAAAATCAGGGAGCTGGTTTGCTTTTGAACCCTCACCAATACTTTTTCTTCTCTTCTTTTTCCTTAATTTCAGGAGAACAGGACAAGAAATGAATGACGCGAAGGAAACGCTCCTAACTAAAGGATCCCTAACTTGTAACTCGGACTGAAGTCTTGCATGCGTGACCATCGCTAGAAGCCAGCAGGACATGCATGTGTCCGACTATCAGACAAATGCGGGTGAATCGTCGAAAAGAAAAATACTGATTTTGTTTCGTTTCGTAGCTTCCTTTTTCCTGTACATAAGAGTGCAATTACTGGACAGCTGACGTAGGGTTTGGGGACGGAGCTGTGTGGACCTGGGTCGTCGTAATGCGGTTCCTTGGGGATTTATTCCTGCAAAATTTGAAACTCTCTTTCCAGTTTTCACCCTGATGGGGTGAGCTCAGGCAAGGCGTCCTTCACGGGAGATGGAGCTGGGGTTTTAGGCAATATGCTGAGCGCGGGCGGGAGGCTGCACCCCCGGCCGAGTGGGATGCGCGAGGGCAGCTCGCAGGGCCAGGAAGGGCTTGGCGGTGGGCAGGGGCAGGGGAGGGAGGCGAGGGGGCCATGGGCTGGGGTCCCAGCCCCTCAGTCATGCGGGTGCATCGCTGAGGGCTGCGGCAGGTTCAGAGTGTGACTGGCAGTGGTGTGGATCTCATGGACGTGTGTTTACACACCGAGGTCGGGTGCGTGCGGTGGACGGTGACATTCTCCTTGTTTATTACGCTGTCCTGTTTGATCCCTGTGTTGTGCAGAGCCCTACACCTTCTCAGGCTCATCCAACACCAAAGCGTGACGCAGTCTTGTCTGTTCTCCTCCGTCCAACGTCTTGTTAGATCCTCTCTGCTCTATTTAAGCCATAGCCATCTTCCTTGTATGGGAAGCAAAGCAAAGCATAAAGCAAAGCATGGGGGTGACCAACTTTGCATCCCTCATGTCTACTGCTCCCTCCTGGTCAGGCTTGCTGTATTCGGTTGATTTTTAACTATTTCCCTATCAGGAGTAGAGCTTAAGTCCTTAGGAGGATGGCCACGAGTCCGTGTCCTCTGCCTTGGAGGACATTGCTGTCTTGCACAGGGTATTCCTGGCACCGGTGATCTGCCTTCGAGACAAGAACGAGCGTGCTTGTACATAATGTAGTCCTCCTCCGCGAGCGTTGTTTGTCATGGCATCCCTTTTCATAAGGCACCAACTTGATTTTATCCTCTTGGGACTTTTCTGCCGCAGGGGTGACACAGGCTGCAGCGAGCGTTTGTGGATCAGGAGTGGATTTTGGGATCCAGTAAACTGATCTGTCTCCATTGAGCTGCATCAGCTGGGAAGCTGGTAGCAGGTGATTTCTTCTCCAGCTCTCCAAATCCTCCCTGCTGTTTTCCTCACGTTCCCCTGGGATCCGTCGATGGTATTTAGTCAGCCAGACCCTATGTCTTTCCTTTCTCTTAAACTCCAGCAGCAGCACCAGAGCCAGGGGTTTGGATAGCATTTTGCTCGTTTGCTGTTGGGTTTTTTCCTTTTACTTTTTGCCTCTTAAAAGCTTCCAGCACTTTTTCTGTTTCTCTCTCACCTGGGCAAGAGCTACTCTTCCTCTGTACAGTAGGTGCCAAGTATCATCCTGCCTTTCTTTTCTCCATCACCAGCATTGAAGATGCGCAGAGCCCCCAGACCAATGGGAATGTACAGAATTGTTATACTACTGAGCTGATTTAATTGTACAGAAAACCTTGCATGAAATGTTGTTACTGTATTTAATATATAATGTATTCAAGGAATTTTAATATGGAGCTCTTTAAAAAGATCTTTATAGATAACTCTGTGGTTAGAAGATTGTTGCTGATTTTTTTTAAATATTATTATACTTTGTCTTGAAGAAGTTTTATTTTTCAAACGTGCTATGTCTAATTGATTTAATTGGTGATCCCATGGGGAAACCAATTCCTCTTTAAAGATTTTCACCGTGGATGAGACTCACCCTGGCGCAGAAGACCAGGACGTGACCCAGGTACTGCTTAAGCCTTCAAAATAGGGCTTCAGTAAGACTCACGCCGTAGACGTGTGCCTTGCCCTTCACCAAAAGGTGGATTTAACCTTGTTTTAGCACAGAT
>JAAGAY010133741.1:0-14052 GCA_011801015.1 Ardeotis arabs
TTCCCATCAAAGGGAGGGCTCACACACTGCTGAAAGGAGCGTGTTGTGCCACACAGCGTGGCCTGGCTGTCCCGGACGGCCGCTGTGCAGCTCTGGGCTGCAGATGGAGGTTCCGGGAGGATCCTCCAACCGGGGCAGCTCCTCCAGCCCTGGTGTGCCAGCACAGAGCCCAGGCGCGCAGCTGGCCTGCCCTGCGAGCGCTCCTCTCGTGTATCTGTGATGGGTACTTCCAGAGGCTGCTCGGGGCTCACGGGCACAGAATAGCTCTCTGGGAGTGCCCCTTCCCTCTCCCTAGTGAAGGAACTCTGAGGAGATCGTCAACTTGGGCATCGGGGCCACAGCCCGCGGGCTCAGGCCTCCGTCCCACCCGCGGAGACACCGCCATGACAGCCCCAGCCGCCGCCTCCTGCTTTTGCTTCAGCGGGGCCAGGTCTGTCCCTCTGCCCACCCCCTGAATGGTGGTGGGGGACCCTGAAGAGTTCCTGTGCCTGTCCCCGGGTCCCCCCCAAAAACCACACACAGCACCTCCCCGCTAGCTCAGCTGTGAGTTACAGTCTCAGTCCCATCGCTGAGACCGCGCCTTCACACCTGCCTGAAGGACCGTAGGCATCCTGCTAACCCTGCTAAGCGTCTGCCCGGCCTGCAGTGACTTTACCACGACAGAGCCGCCTCGCCCAGCCTATTCCCAGTCCCTTCCCAGCAGTTCCAGCTGTGTCTGTCCCGAGCAGGCAGCTCCCCTATCATTTGGATTTGGTCATAGTTACTTCTCTCCCAGTTCCTGGCTCAAAAAGTACAAGCTCCAGTTCGATCCCCGTTAACTGGGCTTAAGCCTACGTTTCTGCTCAAGCACGCGCTTCAGTGCCGCCTTGAATTGGGGCCCCGGCACCGAAGAGCTGTTGACCCGGGCTGGTAGAACCCACGGCAGCAGGTAAAACCCTTCCAGCCGTGTGCTCTAGCAGTTTCTGAACTGATCCGTGGCCCCAGAGGCGCGCGAGCTGCCTGTAAGAGTCAGGCAGGACAAGCAGGCCTGCGGTTGAGAAGCACATGCCGTACAGTCTGCGTGACTACTGGAAAATTTGGAAAGACCACAGATCAAAGGAGGTTTGGACCACTCGCTGCGTACCTCACATCCATCTTTCCGTCTGACTTTCCCCATCCATAAATGTATCTACAGGTTCATCATGGGTGTAGTGTCTCTAATCTTTCTCTTATGTTTCTTCACCTGAACCCCCTTCCCCGTGCCCGCGTCTCTCTGCAGTTCTGGAGCAGCCGGGAGGTCGATGGAGTGAGCTGTGAAATGCCAGCACACAGCTGAGCGCGACCGGGGCTGTCACTCTGCTTTTAGGCTGTTTCTGTGTTCTGACAACCCCCGATCCGTCTGCCCCGTGCCATGCCCCGTGATTCAATTAGCCTCTAAATCGAATTACGCCTGGCGCTCTGGTCCCTGTTATCTCTCCAGATCCTAAACTGGTAACGCTGGGCCAGGTAGCCGTGCGTCTGCGCAACACAGCGCCCTGCGATGCCCATCAGGGAACGGCCTCCACTTACGGGAGGAAACCCACTGGGCCCCAGACCCAGATCCTTATTTTCACCCCAAAACACTGTGCTGACACCAGCCTGACTCCAGCCGGCCCCTGTGCCTCTTCCTGTGGGCTCAGCTCTCACTCGTGCTAGCCTGGAGTTTTCAGCGTAATCAGAGGGAGGAGTGCTGCTGCCTGGGGATTTCCTCCTGATGAATTTATCAAGACAAAACGAAGGGGGAGGCCGTGCAAGGACAGCCGGGTCCCAGCCCGCCAGAGCCTGCGGCGCCGAGCCTGACGGTCGCATCAGTTAAGCGCAGCGTAAACACCACGTTAAACCCCACAGCCCAGCCCGTGTTGAGCGGGGACGAGGGGGAGGAGAGGGGTGTTGGATCCGCCGTTCAATTTCTCCGTTGTCACTCTAGCGGGGTGGTTCAGGGGAAAAAAATGCAAGAGCTCAGGGGCCCGTCAATGGCTCCATTCCAGTCGGGAGACCACAGTTATTTCCAAATGGAGCGGTGCAGCAGCTGGGAACAAGACCGCTGTCGAACTTAACGACAGAGGACAGGCACAGAAGGAAGCTGGCGTTGCCGTTTCACCGCGGCGGAAAGAAGGATGAGGGTTTTAACTCTCGCTAAGCGAATCCTTTCATGTGTCCGGCGCTGGGAAAATGTCTCCCAGCCCGAGCCGTCTGGGAGTCGCTGTGGGAGCCGACACGCCAGCCCGGGCCGGGTTTCTCCGGTGCCGACTCAGGGAGGAGAGAAGCCCCCGAGAGATCTCCCCCACCCAGGTGGGCGATGGAGGGGCGCTGGGGAAAGGCTGGGGCTGTGGCGTGTGCTTTTCATATGCAAAGGGGAGGAAAGGGGGGATGGGAAAGGAAAAGGAAACCGATCCTACCTCCTTCTCCGAGATGTAAAGCTGATCTCCCTTCAAAACCACATAACGGTTTTTCCAGATTTCCCTAAAAATGCCTTTCCCGCAAAATTTCCGCACCCAGCCGACCTTCTCTGGCTGCGCCGATTGCTGGTTTCCATCCTGTTGCCCCTGACACAAAGAGAGAGGGAAGAAAACGGGGGAAAATGGCATTATTCTTGCTTTTACACTCCTCTTCTCCCCCCCGCCCTCTTTGCCCAACTTTCGCCTCCCCCTCCCCGCGGCCCCTCTCTCCGCTGAAGCCAGGGCCGAGGCACTTCGCTCGGTTCGCTCTGCGTGGATTTTTCTGCTGCAGACGTGAGGCAAGAACAATAATACAGAGGGGAGGACGCAGAAATCGCAGGCAGGGTTTCGCTCTGTGCATTATATAATAAAGGCTGTTGTCTTCTGGCCGCCTCGTACAACGTGCGTTTGCCCGTGGAAGGAGGAAGAGGAGGGTGTGGGGAGAATTTAAGCGAGCTGATTTTTATACTGCGGTGAAAACGGCATTTATGAGCCTTTTATGAACAATTAATCCTAGAGGGAAAATCTACGGATGGGTTTCTGTTTAAGATTTCTCCGTAGGCAGCCAGAGGATCTCTGGGCGCAGCAGCCGCGCGCATACGGCGCAGAGCAGGCGAGAGCGGCAGATAGATGGTGTCTCCCTGTTTTATCGTTTCCTTGTGATCAAAAATGAAAACTGCCTGCCTACATCGCTCCGCACCGATCGGCGAATCCTAGCTCCTGGCGGATTCAAGAGGCAGGAGAGGCACTGGGCAGCGGGAGAGAAGGAGAGAGGGGTGCTGGTTTGGTTTTGTTTTGATCTGGTTGGGGTTTTGGTTTTTTTTTTTGCAAAGCAAGGGCGGGGGGAGCAGAGGCGAAGCGAACAACTGGAAATCAAGAGGCAAGCCCCCCTCCCCAAAACATCCGGGAGCCTCCCCCATCCCCGCCGTGCCCCAAAGAAGAACCGATCCCACTCACCCTTTTTGCAGAATTATTCTTTTTCATCGTTCCTCGGTGTGCTGCGCTGGAGGGAGACGGGGGGGGGGATCAAGAGAGGGGCTCCCGGCGGCCTCCTCCTTGGGAGAGCGTGGCTGGGAAATACGCAGGCTCTTCTCTTGCTCCCTCTCTGCCTTCACCCTTGGAGGATTACAGCAGCTCTCTGGTTACATGAAGAGCAGCCCGCCTCTGTAACACATCCTGGGCCGTGCAGAGCATCTCCCCCCGCCGCCCCGCGCCGCCACCACCATCACTGAGCTCTCCTGGGCTTGCACTGGGCTGGCCTGGGCTCCCGAGCTCCATCTATAGCCGTGCGCGTATGACGTCTGGAGTTCACAATACGGGGCGAATCGCAGCCCACGAGGGTTTTTCTCCTTTGTTTCTGACTCACTGCTGATGCGAGTGTCTGGACGCGAGGGTGGTGGGGCTGGGGTCAGCGAGGGGGACGGGAGCAGCCGGCAGATCGTCGGGTGTCCCCCCCGCGTCCCGGCTGCGGTCCCGGCTGTGTCACAGGTCACTGCAAAACTTCCTGGGAGATGGAAAAGCAGCTAGGTGGCACTGGGAGGGTTTTCTGCCAAGAAAGTGGCTGGGTGTTCAGAAGTACGAACAAAAGCGCTGTGCAGAGAGGAGCGGGGAGATTCCCTGGGGAGCAGGGATCGCTTCCCAGCACAGAGGCTCTGGTCGCAGGGACCTACGCTGTGGGAGATTCGGAGCACAGCTTTCCAAAAGCGAGGAGATGCTTGGCTTCTGAAAAAAATACCCTTGGGCTGCTTATTTCATCTCCCTCCGGTATGTCCGGCAAGGCCGGAACCCTGGGAGTGTGGGACTGCGGTCACGGACTGGGTTTGTACGAGAGGAGTGAAAAAGAGAGAGCAGAGCCAGGAGGAGGTGTTCTGTCCCGAAGTGGATAGATAAGGAGATCGATCATTGATGGGTCGATCAGTTGCTCGGTTTACAGTGAAAGCCTCCACCCAGCCCTGAGCCTGGCGCACACCCACGCTGCCGGCTGCAGGCTGTTTTAACCCGAGTTCTTGGAATTAACGCGTCAGGAATGCTGCCGGTGTACCGGTGCTGCTAACACTTTTGGAACGTCACATCCCGGCAGCACAGGCGGCAGCTGAGCGCTCGGTTAGAGACCATCGTCAGAGCTGTGGGGAGCGGGGGGCTGGCGGGTTCGTGTCTTTCCTTTTCCAAGTGCTGGCGTTTCCGTAGCGCTTTCCTGTTGGTGCCGTCGGCTGTGGGATGCGCTGGGTACCTGGGACAGTGCAACAGGTTCAGGCTAAACCAGATCCACCCGCGAAGGCGCTCAGAGCAGGGACTGCCCTTTCCTTCTGTGCTCCCTGGGGCCCGGAACTGGGAGCTGCTGTTTTGTGCCTCAGTTTCCCCTTTTATACCGTGAGGATGATGGGGGTTTTGACAACTTTAGTGTGGAGTTAAGAAGTGGCTAAATGCTTCCCTTATTCTCTTCCATCAGCTCAGCGGTGTCAGGTGCTGGTCGGTTCTGCTCGAGCGGCGCTGGGCTGGCTGGATACGGCCCAGCTCCTTCCTGCGGAGCGATGGCGATGCTGAGGCGCAGCAGGGACCCCCGCCCCGGACAGCTGCGTTACGGCACGCGGGCGAAGCTGGAGAGGTGGGCGAGGTGGGCGAGACGGCCGAGGGACGGGGACGAGTCACGCTCTCTGTAGCTGCCGGTGCGAGGCGCGGGGTCTCCTCCTGCACGATGGAGTGTGCCGGTTGATGCAGTAACGTTTCGCCTCCCAGCCGGAGTTGTTCTTCACCTCCTGTGTCCGGTGGCCAGGTCCCACCGAGCGCCCCGGAGGCGGCTGCAGGCCAATGCCAGGTGGCACGATGCTGGCAGCAGCGGGAGAGCTTCGCCGTGGCCTTCGAATCGAGAGTCCTGTGGGCCAGGGCCCGCTCTCTTCCCAAATGGCCTCCTTGCAGGGCTGTCAGGAGCACCCGGCACGCATGGTGATGTGCTGTTTTCACCGGTCTAACCCAGATCCCTGGGTACAGGTTGTCTTGGGATTGCGTCTGGGGTTTTATCAAGGGGTTTGGTTAGGTGCCTCATGGGAATTTTTACAGTGGATGCAGAGGATGGCCGTTGAAATCCCATTTCAGAGTCTCTGTCATGCCCTAGCTGTACCCTTCCCGCAGCCGTATGCCAAGTCACCAGCGTGAGATTCCCCGCCGCCACATCCGAATCTCCACACCAATACACAGCGACCGAAAGTTTGCCGCAGCCAGGATTTTGGCTCTCACCTAAGCTGCCTTTACCAGAGCAGCCGGCGGCCGTTGTCGCGGCACGGTGTGCACCCGCGGCGTGGTCTGGTCACAGAACGCTTTTTTTCACCCAGTTGTTGCCGGCGGGGCGTGCTGGGTGCCGGAGCGGCGGTCGGGCTGCTGCTGCCGGCGTGCTTTGCGTTGTTCTGGCTCTGGCGTGCCTTCTGCGGCACATCTTGCGGAGAGCGAAGGAAAGGAGTGGGTCACTCCTACCAGTGGGTCACTCCTACTGGTTTCTTCTGATCCCAACAAACTCTTGGTCGGTGGTTCCCAGTAAGCAGCCCTTCCCACTCCCCCATCAGCAGGTAATCGATTTATCCAGGCAGTGTAAAAGGGGCTTTGAAAAAAATATAAAAAGTGTTTGACGTCATAAATCTCGGTGGCACTCGCAAGCCTGTTCTCATCCTGGGGCAGCGTGCAGGGCTCCGTGCTGGAAGGGGCCACCGCTCGCTCCCACGACCACAAAGACGGGGAATGCAATGGCCGAGCAGCTCTGGGAGTGGCCGAGGAGCGTCTTCATCCTCCCAGGCAACGGCCCGGATTTCCACGGGCACTGATGGCCCTTTGCACCGCTCACCCAGCCCAGCTGGGCTCTGGTGCCGTGTGGATGAACATCCCTGGCCCTGGTGCCGGGGAATTTGCCTTGTGACACCAGATAAAGCACCTGCAGACGCGTCCCAGGGAGGAGGGATTCAGCTCGAGCTGAACTCCTCGGGCTGTTTTGGAAAACACGAGGGGCTGCAGGAGGCTGCGGCGGTAGTACAGCGCTGACTCAGTTCGTAAATGATGTGACCGGTGATTCAGATCTGGAAACAGCAACAATTTGTCTGGAAGGAAGGGAGATAGGAGGGAGTCCAGCTCCAGTTTCCGTGCTTGAAACAGGCAGGCACGCTCCCAGCAGTGGAATGGAGCCCCGGCCGTGGCTCACGCTGGATTTACTGGGCGGGGAGGGATGGGGGTGGTTGTGGCCTCCCTGGGCCACGTTTGCACCGGTGTGGCACGCAAAGTCGTCTGTGCAGCCGTGCAGCTCCCCACCCTGTCCCCGTCCCCGTCCCCGTCCCCGTCCCAGCCGCCCAATCCCTCATTGCCCTGTGCTTTGCGTTCCCGGTTCCCACAGGGAACGTGGCCTTGTGCCCACGGACACAACCGGCCCCCAGTGAAACCAGTGGATTGCACATACGGAATAGCTGATCGGAGAATTCAGCCTTTTATTAGCTGCTTATTAACTCAGGCCGTAGCTGAACAGCGTTTGTGTAGACGCTGTTCTGGGATGGTTTGTTTTCCCAGTCCGTGTTTTCAGTGGCAGTGTATTTTTTGTTGTGGCTGCGGGATATGTCAGAAGTACCTAATAAATAACACCACAGGAAAAAGCAGCTTGCGGCCCGGAGCCGGGAGCAACCACCTGGCCATGAGCAGGAAAGACGGAAACAGAAATATTTAGATTATAATGTTAAAAAACGACGGCGATCTCTTCTTTGGTACCTTCAGCTCTGCAGAGTCCGTGTCAGGGTGTGATGCTCCTGCTGTGAGCATCGCCAGGCCGGTTCGGTGCTGGTGCTCGGTGCTGTGCAGGATTCCCACCAGCCCCTGCCGTGTTCCAGGATCCCTCCCGTGCCGTGCAAACTGGCCCAAAGTCTCCCCCTTTTGCTTCGTAAGGCTGTGGTCTGACAAGCTGGCTCCACAAAAGCTCCCTGTGCCACTCCGCTGGGCAAAGGGCTTTGAGTCGGGGTGCAGGGAGGCTCTTGCAGCGGCAGGGGAGGGCGGGAGGGTCTCAGAGGAGTGTGGATTGTGGCTGCGGGTGCGGGAACGCTCCAGGCACCTGCTGGTGTAGAGCACTGGGAGCAGGGGAGGCTGGGGAGAAGCGGGAGCCATCCTTGGCCGGGGGATCCTGGGGAGATCCATCCTTGGCCTGGGGCCGAGCTCCCGCGCCACGTTCCGCTCGCACCTGACTGTCCGTCCTCCGAGGGAGCGGAACGATGGCCTCGCAGAGAATCGCTCATCTCGCGGCTTTGAATTTTGTTGCACAGAGCACAGAAATATCATTGTTTTTGAAAGAGGAGGGAGAGTGGAAGAGGGAGGGAAAGGACCTTGAAAATGTGGGCGAAATGAAAAGAGAAACTCGCTGAAGCCGTGTTTGTGTCCTCCTGTGCGCTGTCCTCAAACATCCCGTGTGCTCCGTTCGGCCCTGGTGTTGCAGTTTCGCTCCCCTCTGACGTGTTGATTCCTGATGAACAGTTACCAAAATATCTTCCTGCTGCCAAAGCAGAACAACAAACACTCAGTTTATTTACGTATTTAACACCCCACCACCCCCCACGCGTCGTTTTACCTCTGGATAGCAAGTGTGAAACTGCTGCTTGGGAGATGACTTGGGCTTAATGAGGACGTGTGTTTTTCCTTGTCTCTGACGATAATTACAGCACCGATGTCTGGGAAAGGGGTCTGCTTGATGGGAGCGTTTTCCCCTCCGGAAAGGCCCCGGCCAGGGCACTGCCTGGGTTTCCTTTGGGGGCCGTGACTCAGCTCTCCTCTGTCTCTGCCAGGGTCTGTGTCCCAGGTTGGCAGCCGGAGCTGAGAGTCACCTGCTGAGTGACTCACTCAAGGCTCTGCCCCATTCCCAGCCTCCTAAAATGTACTGGATGGGGCTGGGAGAGGGTGGCAGAGACAGGAGAGAGAGAGGGGCTCCTGTCCAGAGAAGCACTCAGCAGAGCTGTAAATCTGAGCGGCTCAGGCTGCTGATGAAGTACCTGGGGGCTTCCGGCAGCACAGAACCAGAGCCAGAGCCGGAGCTGGAGCCGCAGCCGGAGCTGGAACCCCTCTCTGGCCCATGGCCTGCAGGAGACCGTAGACCTTCAGGGAGTTTGAGCCAAGCTCATCTGGAGATCAGGCCGGCTTAGGCTAGGCGTGAGCTTAGCCGTTCTCAGCGACTCTCCTTTTGCTGGGCCTTTAAAGCAGTTCAACTCTAGCTTCCCCTCTCCCTTGCAGCGCTGCTGATCTGATGTAAAGCAGCCTCTGGATAACAGGGAAACTTCATTCCCCCTGCAGTTTATTTTAGTTATGGACAGGTTTGGGTTTGGTTTTTTTCTTTTCCTTAAATGAAATGCCTCCTCTGTGTGTTCCTACTGCGATGCGTTTGCCCTTTCTGCCTCCTCCCTGAGGTCCGGTTTTATTTAACATCTCTCATTTAATGATGTGCAAGG
This sequence comes from Ardeotis arabs, assembly GCA_011801015.1. Classification (NCBI taxonomy): domain Eukaryota; kingdom Metazoa; phylum Chordata; class Aves; order Otidiformes; family Otididae; genus Ardeotis; species Ardeotis arabs. The sequence goes on from JAAGAY010133741.1 coordinate 8,912, forward strand.
GGAGGAAACCAGCCTGCTAATGAAATTTGCAGAGAGCTAACAAACCGCGCAGCTCTGCAAACACAGCTCAAGACTGGAAAGAAGGGGGAGGCCAGGAGCCGGAGTGGGGTACAAGGTGGGCCGTCCTGGGAAATCGCAGGCTGATGGCCCCCGGGCAGAGAGGGGGGAGTGGGAAGATGGGGCCTGGGAAGGTGGAGCTCACCTTGAGCTTCCCACCTTGTGCAGGGCCAGCTCTTCCTCCAGTGCCGGGGCAACTAAGGTAACAGCGTTCGCCGGAGCGAAAACATTCGCAGAGAGGAGAGAAACCAACATCTGCCTGGCTCTGGCAGCCGGCACACGGCCAGAAAAACATGCATCTCCACAGGGTTTTACACCCTGACTTACCCCTCTGGGATGGCTCCAGCGACCCTGCCTCTGCGGACGAGTTTCGGCAGAGCGCAGAAGCCTCCGGGCCACGCTGACGTGGGACATGCGCCAGCTTCTCACCCCGGTGCTGTGCCCTCACCCCCGCTCCCGGCGGGACGCCGGTCTGCAGCACGGGGACCCGCATCTCCGTGGGTCCCCCTCACACCCCCCAGGAACAGCTGATCTGGCTGAGGGATCCGCTCCTCGCCTGGCGACGGCTCCGTGCTTTCTCCAACAAGAGGAGGAGCTGACAGGACACCGGTGGCCGAGCCCCCGAGGCACAGCTAGCCAGGTTTGGCTGGCCCCCTCACCACCACCGGGCTTTGCTCCACACCAACCGGACTTATTTGTGATGCTAAGATAATTCCCAGGGATTTAGGAGCTTATTTCATTTGATCTGGCTTGTTAATTCCCAAGGCAATCGCTGATTAAAGGCCACGTGGCAGAGATCTGGAAACTCACTTGCAGGTTTCTTCAGCAGCACCCTTCGTGTCACCGTGGGGATCGCGGGGTCCCGGCCTCCCCGCCTGCCGCCGCGGACACGGCTACACCGCGCGCGGGGGGCTGCTGCCTGCCGCGCAGGAGAGAGCAGGCGAGGGGCAGGGCGGCAGCTGGGTAGAGCGACGGGGACGCTCGCCCCTCGTTAGGACCGGTGTCCCTTGCTCTGGTCGGCAGGGAGCAGATAAAACAAGAACAAAATCCTCCATTGCTGAGCTGTCTGAAACCCTTCGGTTACAAAGAAAGGAAAAGCAAAAAGGGTTTTTTATTTCACACCTCTCAAAATGTTTTGGTATTTTCTAGATGAAGAGTTTCTCCAGAGTTTTGGTACTGGAAAAACAAGAACCCCCCCAGCAACTTGGCAAAAACACATTTGCAGTGGTTCAGTGCTATCACGCTTGTGCTTTTCTCTGAAAAGGCAGCTTTGGCGCGAAACTTAGCTCCAGTTTCAGCATCACACGGAGGTATCGCCTCCCTTTCTCTGTAAACTTTCACCATTGCATCCTCCACGTAACAGCACCTCGCACTTGGATACGGAGAACAGCAAGGGACGCTCTTCCGTCTGTACTCTCTCGTTATTCCTGCTCCTTGAGCAGACCGAAGCTGTGGCCAAGAGAAAAAATTACAAGGCTCTCCCCATTCTGCAGGGAGCCCAGCAACTGCCCGGTAAGTCTCCATCTGCATTAGTCACCCGTGCCGAGGCAGGGAGCAAGGGCTTGAATGGCTGAGGCTCTCCCTCTTGCCTCGGCGAGCGCAGGAAACAAACCGAGCCACGAGAAGCCGAGTGATGAAGGAATCAGCCTCGCAGAGCCTTCCCACCTCCTACCCCGCTGTTTCCTTTTCAGCTCGGTGATTTTGCCAGGAGAAAATGCCCTGGGAAACGGATTCTTCAGTGTGGGGGGACTTCTGTCCATGAAGCCCTAACCCAGAGTCATCGCACGCCTTTCCGTCCAGACGGGAAAACAGAATCTTCCTAAGACGTCAGAGGAAGGTCCCTGGGAGCGGCTGCTCTTCCCGCCACCCGTCCCGTGAGTGACATGGCTCCAGGAGGCAAATCACCGCCCCACGTCCAGCACAGGCTGCAGTTCCCTCAGGGCCATCTGCGCGCCCACGGGCACGGCAGAAAGCTCTGACGGAAAAGGCAGAGCAAAATCCCGCAGCTGGAAACTGAAGCGAGTCCCATTTTAGCTACCGTGTGTACTTAAAAAGAAAAAAAAAGAAATCCAGGGGGGACGGGCAGTCGGGGATGTGTGTTTTTAAACAAAGATTGGGTACATTTTTAACGTGCGCCGCAGCTTAAGCCGTTAGAAATGAGATGTAGACGCTACTGAGTAAAGTTCTCTGGCCTGTCTCCTGCGGCCCAGGCTGGATTTAGAGCTTTGCGTGCACCAAGGGCCCCGGTTCCCTGTTCGTTGCTCAAGCGCACCGGTTTTACACCGGCGCAAAAGTCTGTGAGCAAAATCCTTACAGGTGCCTGGAACCGGGCCGCCGATTGCGGCAGGCTCAGCAGACGCGAGCCCGTGGCACATGCAGGACCCAAAACTTTGCAGAACAGAAAATACGCGGGACGACTGAGCCTGGGGCGTGCGGGATGCCAGTCTCCCCAGCAGGACTGGGCCGCTAAGACACTGGGAGTTGTCCTTGACAGTCTCCAGCTCCCGGCAGGGATGCCCCTCCGGATGCAGCCCCCCCAGCAGCGCCGGCTCTGCCGAGGAGGGATGCTCCGCGCCCGCTCCGGGTTCACCCCGCTCTGTGGCTCCCCAGGACGCAGGGTAGCAGCTGAGCTCGCAGGGCAGAGCTCTCAGGAGCTGTCGGGGCCTCGGCAGAGCTTGGCTCAGAGCCGCGGTCGAGTCGTTCCGCTCCCTGCGGCACTGACGGCCCCGCAGAAAAGGCAAGGCAGGCATTTTGGCGGGAGAGCCCCGTTTTGTCTGGTTTCTGAGGAACGACTCACCTTGCCTGCAGGAGAGCAGTGGGATTCCAGGCAGGAGGAGGGGGCTGAGGTGAGACAGCGTGAGATGCAAGGTCCAAATGCAACTGGAAAAAAAAAAACACACACACCCCCGCGTTGTGTCCCTTCTCTCCCATTTGTGTGTCTGCTCTGGTTTAAAAGCTCTGACTGTTCACCACAACGCTGACCAAAAGCAGCCAGCCTCACACCACGCCAGCTCTGAGCCTTTGCCGAGGGTGGCACTGCGATTCTCCAAGAGTTCCTGGTGTGAAGCAAGGGAAGAGCAAGGGCAGGAAGGGGAATAATGACCGTGCAGGGGGCAGGGACGGGTCCCCAGCACTTTGTGGCGGGCTTGGTCCAAACCTTCAGGGCTTGCACTTGCCAGTAAGCAAAGCCGCGTACCAGGGAGGCTGCCAAAGGCGAGACACAGGAGAGGGGTTTCACTTTGGGGAGGGTGAAACAACATCATGCGTTGCAGGAGTCTCTTAATCCACCACTTAACCCAGGACCAGGAGCACAACCTTCCACACGACGCTGTTAGCAAACCGAGCTGCCTGATGAGGTCAGAGCCTGCCGGCTAAATAAACCAAAGACCTTGTTTCATGAGGTGCCTCTGCCTCCTGTCTCCAGCAACAGCGTCAGCCCCACCGTGGGGCTCCGGCGCCCGCGGGCTGCAGCACCGCAGGGCCGTGATTCCGCAGGGAGGAGAGGAGCCAAACGTGTCCGCTTCCTGGGTGCGAGGATGAAGGCGCTGGGCTGGAAACCGTGCCAGTACCCATCCCTTCCGAAACAACGCCTGACCCCCCAGGTTAGAAGGGAAATGCTCCCAATGATGTGGTGTGGGAACTCTGCCCCACGGCCTGGCCCCATTGCTGTCCCGGGAGAGCGCTGGAGCAGCTCCACAGCGCACGGACCTGCAGCCCTGCAGCACTGCAGGGAGACTGGGGATGGACAGGCGCCCAGGCTCGGAGTGACCTTGCTTTAGGGAACTGAGCCAGAGAAATGAGTGTGAATTCAAGCACTGTCCATCCCCAGCAGCTCTGCAGAGCCCTCGGGGAGCTGGAGGTTCGGTCTTTTTAATTACGGGGAGAGATGCGGGGAAGCCGGGCTCCCTGGTAGCGAGCGTTTGCAGAAACCAGGCCTCCACTCTGCTGGTGTCTGTCCTGACTCTTAACCTGGGCTGCTGTTCACAGCTCTTGTACCTTAAATAAAAGGAAACTTGGAAAACATTCCTCTTGAAGGGGCGGAAAGCCTGGATTTCTCTCCTGGATGCCTGCACCCCTGAGCAGGCAGGGGCCGGGGGTACAGCTCTGCCTCCCCCAGAGCCGGGGTACGGGATGAGCGTGCTGAGCGCTTTCTGGCCCCGCTCCCGTGCCGAGGAGGATGCCAGGCAGCCTCCTCCGCTCCCAGCTCTGCCCCACAATTACAATTCTCGTTTCTTTTTGAACCCGACATGTTTTATTACTGCTGGAATTGTTTTTGTTGTTACAAAGAAATCACAACGCTTTTGCAGTTCATAACATGGGGATGAAACCAGGGGCACGGAGTTGTGTTTGTTTCTGAAGGCAAACAAGTTAATAAAGAAGATTCAGAACGTAATTACACCTCAGTGGCACACCAAAGGGATACGAGGAATTATTTAACAGACAAGCGGTTCAGCCAAAATGGGTTATTTCATGGGACTCAGGATACACAGACAGCTGAGCAGAGCCAAGGGCTTCAGTGCCCATCAGCTTCACCTTCCAGAGACGCACGCACACGCCCGGGCCAGGCCCGTTAGGCGTTCGTCAGGGACTCACACCGCGTGTTCGGACAATCAGCTGAGGGCACAGCTTTCCCGCGAGCCGGCAGAGCTGCAGAGACTCAGCTTTCCCGCAGCGCCCTTCTTCCCGGGCTCTCCTGCAGGTTACAATTCCCCGCGCGCAGCCGTGTCCCGTGCAGAGCTGTGTGTGTGAGAAGACGCTGAGGGTGCTGCAGGCCGGGGCACGTCCTGGTCCGTCGGGGCAGACGCCAGCTCCAGCACGCGCTGCCCAGACGCTTCTCCTGCCCGTTAAGGTTCCTGGCGTGGACGGGGGAAGCTACAGCAGCGGCGCAGTGCAGGAACATCCAGTTCTGCTCCAAAGCCGTACGGTCAGTCCGTGGAAGCTCCGGATGGGCGAGACATGGTTTCTCCAAGATTCACCGTCTGCTGCTTGACCTTGGCGCAACTTGAGAGCTCTCGGTGCTTCGGCCGCGGAACCCCGAAGCTGTAACTTCCTCAAGGAAGCTGCCAAGCAAAGTTAAGGTTAGC
>JAAGAY010133742.1:0-22724 GCA_011801015.1 Ardeotis arabs
GGGACATCCCCCACTAGATCAGGTCGCTCAGAGCCCCATCCAGCCTGGCCTTGAATGTTTCCAGGGATGGGGCATCCACCACCTCTCTGGGCAACCTGTTCCAGTGATCTACAACTCTCATGGTGAAAAATTTTTTCCTAATGTCCAATCTAAATCTACCCCCCTCTATTTTAAAACCATTGCCCCTCGTCCTATCACAGCAGGCCCTACTGTCTTGTCATACTGAGTTCCTACAGGGAGAAATAGGTAAACTGTATCTTGTCAAAATCAGAATTTCATTTTTCCCTCATCTGCTCAGCAGCAAAATAACCATCCCAACCTCTCTGCAGCAGGGCACATGCAGGAGAGCAAACGGTTCCTACTACGTGGTGACACTACAAATCTCTGCATTAATACAGGTGTGGCCACAGTGTTCTGTATTAAGATACGTAGAAGCAAGTAAAGGCAGATTACACTGAACAAGACCCAAGTCTATGGGTTTCTTTAACCCAAGGGATAGGGTTAAAGTCCATCAGTAGCAAAAAAGCAACGAGGTAACATGTGGGCCTCCTACTGAATGGGCATGGATGTCATGGAAAAGGCTGAGATATTCAGTGCCTTCTTTGCCTTGGTCTTGACTGATAGTTCCAGGTCCCTGGGACCAGAGGGAAAGTCTGGAGCAAGGAAGACTCACCCTCAGTAGGGGAGGATCAAGTCAGGGAACATTTGAGCAAAGTGGATGTACACACGTTCGTGGGACCTGGTCAGTGCCTGGATTTGATAGGAATAAATAATGGTGTTGCAGTCTGTGCTATTTCTGCCTTCCAGCTGTTAGAAACAGCAGTACCCAAGTACTCTTTTTGTGTGAATTTATGCACTTTGGAAAGAAGACATCTAAGTAAATATAGTTCAGGCTAATTTCTGTCTGATTGGTATTAAAGGCAAGGAAATATTGTAACTGAGAACCTCCCACATAAATCTTTTACAAAAACAACTACAAGGTCTAAAACTTTAAGACAGCATTTCCTGAAATAACTGGAACAGGATAAAACATTTATCAATATAAAACAAAATTTGCCATTTTACACATAGATATATACACCTCTAGACTGACACATGTATGTACACACCTGCATACACAGAGACATTCCAATTTTGTATCTGTCTCATCCTTAAAACAAGCAGTGATTAACAATGACAAAATACTCTTTTTCTACTAATAATTAAAATTAGATTTTCATCTATGTCTCATAAAACCCAATAATTTCAATAAAACAGAGAAAGTATTATTTCACCTAAAATCTGAATGTTGACTGTTCTACTGATACAGAATTCTGTAATATTTCCATCTTCAGCAAGATTATTTTTTTATCCTATATACATTATTTCTTCAAATAATAATATTAAATAATGAATTAAAGATGGTTATTTAATTGTAATGGAATTATTTACAAAGCTGAGGTTTTATTTTTTGAGGTTTTTCACTCTCCTCTTCAATTTCATAAACATTTATAATTACAACTCTATTCCTTTTCTCTGTTTTACATCAAATTACTTAGATTAAATCCATCATTATTTAGCTTAGATGATCTAGTTCCTGAATAAGAACAAAATAATTGTGAGATTTTCAGTTTTTAATAATGGAATTTCAGTGTTCATTAAGCTTATTAGTAAGCTATTATGAACATTGCACTTAAAAATTATGTTACAACTCATTTATTTTTTTATTGTAGAATCATACATTACATCACTCATTTTATTCCTCAAGAAAACAACATTGCATTTGCATCAAATCAATTATCACTGTGTTATGCTGCTTAGATACTGTAAATTTCAAGTTTAATCCATTTTATGTAGGCATTTTACTTGCAAATAGCAAGCTTTACTTCTCAGAATACTTAGAAAACATTTGTTATAATCTGCAATTCACAACCTATTATGGAGAAGGAACAATGTAGTTTCTTGAGATAAGGTTTTATATGTTCAGTAATATTAAAGCTTTATCAAAATATTCAACACCTACCTGTTCCCAGGCAAAGACATGTTGATTGAAGTAGAACTGAATTTGTTCATTGGCAATATTGATACAGAGTTGTTCAAAAGAATTTTTTTTGAAATTCTCAAAGCCAAATATATCAAGAATTCCAATGTTCAAACCATCATCATTTCCACTGCAAAAATTAAATAAATTTTCTATTGATGTATCTTTATTTTACAGTGACTAGCTTCATTATTGTTTCACAAAAGGAAATAATGGGCTGAATCTGTACACCAGTTAAACAAGCTAATTTCTGCTAAACCAGATATTTCTTAAAATAACAATCAAGTTTTGTCTGAAATACAATAAATGCACATCAATTCAAAGATGACTGTATTTGCAGACCAGATACACTGAATCACATAATGACCAAGTCAATTGATAAGCGTATAGAGGATTTACAAGTTTATTTTTAAAATAATATTTGCTAGTTATTATTCTATTGTAAGAAGCCAACTACAGTACAGAAACAACATGCAGTTCTTTTTCTTTCTTTTGTAATAAACCAGGCTTTACTCATCAGCATCTTAAAATTAAAGATTGCCTGTAATTAAATATTATTTCCTCCTATTATTTATTCACAACAGTTAAACCTGCTTATTTTAACATGAAAGTCAAAAGAATGAATAGCTAGACCTTTTATGCATTTAAATAACTACTTTAAGTACTGGAGTGTGGTATGAATTTACATTACCAATTAAGTTCCAGAGGAGTACTACTAGTAAAAACTTCAGTTTGAAATTTTAGCTAAGGTATTCAGAGAGATATGTGGACATTTCTGCAACTGGAAAAAAGCTCTAATAGTTGTATTTATTTTATGAAACAAAAAATTAAGTGGATATAATTTTATATCATACTGAAGTTGACATTACTGTATTTTCCTACCTAAATTAAAAAAAAAAAAATCACATTCTATCTATAAAACCTTTTGAGAGGCTATCTGTAACCAATTTTATTTATTTTTTAAATAAATGTTCAGGAAATCACATATGAAGAACCAACCTCAAGATACTCATGAATAGTACTTGAACCACTTTGTGAAGTCCATCTCAAAAACGGAAGTGTTTTATTGTGGAGGGGTCCAAGGTATTTGTTGATTATGAACCTGAATTTTGCGACTACTTTATCTGTCTGGAAATTACTTTTTTGGTGACTAGAGTGCTGAACTTTGTCTGCCCTGTTCCTTCTCAGAGCTAATTACATACAAATAGCAAATACAAATTATTTTACTACCACAAAACAAAAGCAGAATTCTGGGAGGTTTTTTTTGTACTGTGAACATTTCAGGTTGAACTTTTTCCCTCCACACCAGCATAATACATATTCAATTTGAAAAGGGGTCTGTAACAGGCATGGGAGACAGGTATACAGGCTAGCAGTGCTACCCCATCTATCATTAATTCTATCCTATCACTTACTGATTAAAGTTCTGTTTATTGCTGCTCTGCTCTAACCAAATATTTGAAAGTTTAGACAAAGATTACAGTGCTGGCTTCCTTCTGACATTTAAAAAAAAAATCCAGAAAATCCAGATTTGCAAACCAAAGCTACTTATTATTGATATTCCTCTTCAAGTAGTTACAAGTTTGCCCCTTTTCACTGCTATTATCAGCTATAGAGGGCCCTAACCTATAGGATATACAATGCAAGCCACATCATTTCTTCTTTGATTAATTTATAAAATACGTTACATCTTCATTTCCAATATATTTCTTATCTCTGGTTTTAAAATGTCACCTTGTAAGGGTAGGGTGGACATTAACCTCAGTAAATGTGTTTGGAAACAACTCTCATGTATGTGTGAAACCACGCTCATAAGAGCAGCAACAGAAGCAACAGCAGCAGTGCAAGTAAGAGCAGAATTTGACCCATGTAATCAACAGATGAATGTCAAAAGTTGACCTTGAAAAACTATAGTCGTTAGTATGTAATCTACAAAGGGTTAAATGAGTAAAGGTCAAATAGGAAAACATCAGATGCCTGTGCTATTTATATCTACTGTATTTTCACTGTGCACTATGATTTGGATAAAACCTTTTTTTTAACATGGTGGTGTCATAAACAGAAAGGTAGCAGAGAAAAAGTAGATGAGAACACTAAATGCTCTAGTGTACATAATATTATTCCCACAGAAAATCTGTTTATTCTTTTACCTTAAATGTTTGTCAGGTTTGAGTAAAGTGTTGATGCGATTGACTATCCAGCTAAAGAGGCGCCCATACAGTGCTTTGGCCATGGCATCTCTGACATCAGTGGCTTTTTCCACAGTGTTGGGACGAATAATTGTTTCTCCTCGAGTCACTACACAGTGAGAAGTGAGGGCCTCTTGCAGTTCATCTGCCTGAATACACAGCAAGGACGCACCTAGGAAGGAAGGTCACAGGCATCGCTCAGAGGCAGATTTTGGAAGGAAAAATATGCATTTTTGCAATCAAAGCTGCAAGTATTATGAATAAGAGCCAAAGCAAAGACTTGAACTATGACTGATGAGGGTGTTCACACCAAACAACTGTCAGTATCTAATTTTGTCACCAAACTTTCCAGCTTCCACTGCAGTCAATGAGTAAGTGATTCAAAGCAGAGGCTTTTAGGTTCTAAATTGATTTATCAAGGAGGCTATTTCTCCAAACTATCTATGGAGAAATGCTAAGGAATCTATGTGACTATGTCAGGAGTAGGTAAACTGTGAAGGTGTGAATATCCCTCTCAGTTGTAAACCATCCATATAAGCCACTGCTGTCCTCCTCTTGCACCAAAAAGGGGGTCCTTCTTTCCCAGTTTCACGATATTCTTCTATCTATTGCAGGAAAATGTGTAAGAAGATAGTGTGAACACTTCATTATCTCCCCAGCTGTAATTACTGAGAAAGAGTAGCAACTTTCTTGAGAATCTTTGCCCCTTTCCCTCCTCTGCCTCCCGGAAGCCTACAATGTAAGGTATCCCTTCCAAAGAATTAGTGAACCATACTTCAGCAGGCACATGTGGGGAACAAGTAATGAGTATCTGAGAAAGAAACTGGGAGAAAAACCTATTCAATGTGTTAATGAGGTTCTCCATCAAATATTCAAATAACCTTGGAAAAATTCCAAAGATTTTATTTTCAGGCATCTGCAGTATTAAGTCATGTTTCCTGAATGCCAGTGAACGGGTTAGTCAAATAAGGTGCATAACATGAAAAATTTTTTCTTTCTGCATTCGAATTCAGGTGGGCTTGGAATTAATCTATCTTCAGCATTTAATTATTCTTGCAAAATTTCAATGTGAATACAGTTGTCATTGATAACTCTCTTGCAATAAAAGAAATTAGCTATCAAAACACTAAAGAAAAACAATCTTAAATCAATAAAAGAACACTCACAATTCTCAAGGGCTACTGGATTGGAAATGTTGCTCTTGTCAATCATATGTTCAGATACCACTGCAGAAAATTCAATGTTACCCACATTTAAAATTGCAGCTAGGACACTGTACACACTTCCAAGTTCCTGAAAAGTATATTAAAAAAGATTAAATACTTAATAGCCAGGCAGATTTGTCACTTTGGTTTGTGCAATGGGCATGTGTGTATGTTGTTTTGTGTTACCTGCTACATGTCCACTGCTTTTAGGAATCCCATTTTCAGCATCGTTATTCCCTGTTCTGTACTCAGCATCGTCTTTCAAGTGTAGCACACTCAAAGAGGGCAAGACAAACTACAGCCTAATCTCTCTTCCATACTTATCAACAGAACAGGATTGACATGGAGTAGGGGAAGCACAAAACAATGCTGAACATAATCCTTTTACACAGGAAGAATTCAGAGGTTATTTACATCCACCCTTCACTGTGTCTGAAGGCACAACCATGTCTAAAAATGTAATACCTAGATCAACAAAAATATAAAAAAATCTGCATCTGTTTCTTGGATCATGGAAACAAAGGTACTCCAAATAATAGGTCTGCAATGACTCCTACCAACATAATCAGAAAAAGTATCACTGGGAGGAGAGTGAGACCTCATGCCTCTGATTTAGCAAAGCACTTTATCCTTCAAAATGTCAGTTAGGAACTGTGTACTCAGCAAAGCACTTTAATATGGCCTTTACTTAAACTACAAAAAACTGGGAAGGGACTTTTGACAAGGGCATGTAGTGATAGGACAAGGGGTAATGGCTTTAAACAGGAAAAGGGTAGATTTAGATTAGATACAAGGAAGGAATTCTTTACTGTGAGGGTGGTGAGGCACTGGAACAGGTTGCCCAGAGAAGCTGTGGATGCCCCATCCCTGGAAGTGTTCAAGGCCAGGTTGGATGGGGCCTTTGAGCGACCTGGTCTAGTGGAAGGTGTCCCTGCCCATGGCAGGGGGTTTGGACTAGATGATCTTTGAGGTCCCTTCCAACTCAAACCATTCTACGATTCTATGATTCTATGATATTTAAATTTCAAATTATTTAGTAGGTTCTGAAGAAGGATTCTGCCTTGAAAAAGGCTAATATTAGTCTGGAGAGTGAAGTGATATATACAGTGAATTATTTTAAGTACTTGTATATGAGGAATAAAATCCTATTTGCAAGTAATGAAATAATGCTTCCATTGTAGGTTTGACTTAGATTTGAACTGTGAATTTTCATCTGAACTGCAAATGTTTATCAGTATACCTGATGATTCTAAGTATTTTGTACTCAGAAATGCTGAGATGTTCGTGTAAAGAAGACTAAGTTTTAAGCTAGAAATCTGTGATACTGTATATTTTGAGGCTCATAGTAATAGTGCATATTATAAATAGCAGGTTTATAAGTTTTAGAGTAGTTTTATAAGAAGCAGTTTTGTAAATTTGATTGGTATTTTATAACAATGGACTTTTCACAATTGCACAGCATTTTATCCCTAATATTCAATAGTTTGCTGGTACCATGTCAGGCATCATTTACTCAGATAAAATCTTTAATTGCTCTAGAATAATTGATCTTGTTTTCAGCACTCTCAGAAGTTAATCTAGCAGTTAATAAATTAATTATTCCAGTGACAGCAAGACAAACTAGATAAGCTTACTCTAAAAAATTATGCTCAGGATAATTGGCACACCTAGGCTTTATGCAATAGTTTTCGTTTTAAGCTTAGGGACACAGATGAAATGCAAAGAAATGGATAGCTTAACTTCTGCCATTATGCTGTACAGTATATATAGCTGCTGACATTTTTGTCCCTTTTCCAGCGTTTCTGAAATCTGGTTTAATATGCCTCACACAGCATGATTATTGTTCACCTCAGGCAGTCCTTTCCTATTAATTTTGCCATGCAGCCTGAAATAAAAGTGTGATTTTAAGACAAGGAGTACTGACAGTAGTTACTATTAAAGCCTGTCAGTCAGTTAAAAACAAATTTCAAAGAAATAAAACCTTGTTTAGGTCTCTTTTTTAATTGGAGTAGAGAAGATATTCTGTCCAATGTTTTCTGCTAATAAAACATGGAACATGCTTATACAGAAGCTCCTCTCTGCATTGGGATGAATGTCAAAGCTTAAGGCTGCATTACTAAAAAGTGAACTTAAAAAAGGAACTGATTGTCTTACAGTACTTTCTTACTGAACATAAATTGTCTCTGCACATGCATCCTATATCAGAACTTCAGTGAGGAAAGAAAACTTCTCTGTTCCTTCACTCTTGCAAACACAGCCTCAGACAGACCAATTCACCCTGTGAAGAATGTAGGCCAGGCTCACATGGATGGGGCTGACGTGTAACCACAGTTAGATTGCCTGTGGTACTCAACCTGCTTCTGAAACTGTGGGGGTTCTACAGGTAGATAATTCTTCACAAATTCAGCTCACGGTGGCTTGCTGAGTTAATCAAGTGAAGATGCATGCTAGAACTGCACAATGTGGCCAGTGACCTAGTTCTAACTGCATCTTCAATATGTAGAGAAGGTCTTCTCTTTTGGATGATCAGGCTTATTGTTTCCATCCATCCAAGTGAACAAAAGAATCGGGAACAAAAACAGAATTGCTGCTTTTCATGCTATAAATTAGGACTTATCAAGGTCTCTGGTGCTGTGACAAAACTGCTATCAGTGCTGAACTGTGCATATTCTTCCACACTGCTTCTGGAAAGGTGAAAGTACAGGTGTGAAAGGATGTGATATTACAGGTGTGATATTACTAAGTGCAGTTGTGAATAAGCATGTAGAGGAAAAAAGGACCATGAATTCCACTGCTACTACAACTTATGGAGGAACAGAATAAGTGAATAGATCTGTTCTGCTAGCTATTCAGCTATTTACATTGAAGGAAACCAGAAATATTCAACTGAAGTGAGTAATTTTCTGTGAAAAGCTCCTTGCAACACGCAGTTTTGCCAAATAAATTCAAACATACATCCCTTCTGCAGAACTAGTGCTATATTTCACAGATACTGTATGGATCATTCTCCTCTTATCATTTGTGATCAGTAAAGTCAGTGGTAAACTACAGCTGTGATTCACCACTTCTCCTAAGAAGAGAGAACTAGGGTGCAGGATGGGATTTCCTTCCCTTACATCCTACTTTATCAATCCAGAGCCCTGCTTTTATTTTAATTATACCAAAGATAGCCTGAGGAGAGGGGTTTAATAGCCAGCAGAGCAATTATATGAGATCAAGAAAGAATAGGTTCAGTTAATATTTAGTCATGAGATTCACTCCAAAGAGATGTAAAAGCTTCATTCAACTTTGCCCTTGGAGTTGTGAAAATGTATTGAGTTCATCAAAACACAGATCAACTCAATGAATTTTTAGACATCTCACCATGGACTTCATCTTAAAACAGGGATGACAGTCATATTCACAGGCCTAAAATTATAGGCTAATAAATAGTTACAGCATCATTTTCTATGCATTTAATTTACAAAAGCCTTTTTTCCCAAATTACTCAGCTATACTGTGTTCACTGATTTCAAAGTCTTGTTGACTAATAACATTTTATTACTTTATCGACTCTTTGAAATCTTAAAAATTTAAATGTGGTAATATAACAGGAAGTTGACCATGCAATATCCTAAACCATAAACACACTATTGCTAAAGGAAGAAAATAATGAATGTTTTATATAAGTTTTTCCTAATTAAGGTAGCCATTAAAGTTCACAAAAAAAGGATTTGCAGCACTCACCTCCATTGTAAAACCTATGACTTTGAAGCACTGTTCAATTAATTCAAACTGAGACTTATAAAAGCTATTGTTCATGAAATCTTGCACTATTCTGAAATGATCATTTTGCAGATATCTGAAAAAGTTGATGGATACAGGGTTAGAAATTAAGTGAGGTTGAGAATTCAACAACACCGCATTTCTTAGAAATCAATTTATGTAAAAATAAACTGCATTACCTGGGAGGTCTATATTCTGGCAGTTTATAATGTGCCAGTTTTTTCTTTTCCGCCAGACCAGCATAAATATAATAAAAAATATGGAAATTTTTCTCTCCTCTGGAACAATAGAAACAACAAACTAGTTTAGTAATGTAACTATGTTACATTTACTGATGACATACATGCTATTATTAAATGACAGAGGACTCTGAAAGCTTTATTACACAAATTCCTGTGAAGTGAACACCCTTTCTGTGCCACTGTGTGTTTGTTCTGAAGCTGCCAGGGTGGCTGCTTGGTGCTACAAGCAGCTAAATGCTGCTCTGCCTTTGATGCAATTGGTAGATGCTGGGTGAGATCATGCATGTTACTTACTCATCTACACTAAATGCACTGCTTAACCTCCGGGTATTTTTAAAAATCTCTGATCATGGGAGAGCAATACACTTCTGGTTCACTGAATCCCATACGTTTGCTGTGTCCTTTAGCCCTGAATTAAGAAACTACATAAGCAGAGATTCAGCAAAGGGCCTTATGACTTGCATGCTTTCCTTAAAAGTGAGGTGCCCAAACCCAGGACAGAAGGTTTATTTGCACATCCAAGCTTCCTATGCACCTTAAACAGAAGAACTGGATGCTTAGGTGAAAATCTACAACCACCACTGAACCCTGAGATGGCCAAGTCAGCCACTACGAAACGGCAAAAAGGAATTGTGTTCAAACCCCTGGTTTCTGCACGACCTGAGGCGTGTGTCTCAGGAGCACCATTACAGGCTTCTGTGAAATGAGATCAGAGCCCAGCACATTCGTGTCTGCATGGGGGTGCCTACATGAGAGTCCAGTGCCAACTTAGTTTGCATATTTTACTGTGGACAGTCAGTAGTAGAAAACAAGATAAATTTAAGGAAAAGGAGCAGATCCTTTATCTTCCACCTCAGTGTCTTAACCATTAGGTTGCATAGCCATGCTTTGCATGCTTTCTGAAACCTCACTGTGTCCAGATGGTTTGTGTATCCGCTTGGAAAGGCAGGTTCAAAATCTCTTGAAGTAGGTCTGGATCTTACATCTCCCATTTTATGAATAATCAGTCACTGGTCTTCTGCAAAAAGTCATTCCTAGCTCTCCATGTGTGTTCGGAAGTCATGTTCTCCCAGAAGAGCAGAATAGACTGCCCTTGCAATGCAGGTACCTGAATGCCAGTTCTCTGCCCTGGTATGACCACAGGGACCAGCCATACAGAGGCCTCAGTGAAGAGGAAAACGTACTTGACACAACCAGCTTCAGGTGTCCTTGGAAGTTCACAGCTCAAAATTTAACCTCTTACATGGATCTCATGCAGAACAGTTCGATGGCATTTTCTTGTGAATTCAGACATCTAAACACCTACCTAAATAGCATGAGGCACATAAATGCTTTGCTGACTTGCTGTCTCAGCATGTGGCTAGATATAATAACAAACTGACAGCCACAGAAAAAAAATAGGAAAAGTTATGGAAAAAAGTGGTATTTTAAGGAAAAAGCCAATTTTATTCTGAAAAAGCAGTTTCTGTGCTTATGTTCAACTGGGGAAAAAAACCAGAATTTCATAAAATTGCCTCTAACTTTAACTTGTTTATTGAAACATTCCAAGAGACACTTAGATGTTCTTCGTGTCACAAATCTACAGCAGGCAATAAAGCCATGCAGAACTACAAAAAGAGTAAAAGTGACTAAGAGATCAGCAAATAGAAAAATTTAAATCAGTGACAACATTCCTTGTCTCAAACTCTATTTTTCCTATTGTTCTTATGGCAGAAATAGAAATGCCATTTAATTTTTCTGTCATTTTATACTATGAGATGCACACATGACAGAGATGGATCTGTTCTGTATTTGGTCCATAACCCTTTATAACCAAATCCTACTAGATGCTCCAAAATGGAAAATGGGCACTTTGCAAACAAACAACAAAAAAGCTACAATACTACAGGAAATGTAGAGGAATTAAATCCACACGATATACTTAATGCAGTATTTCAGACTTCCACAAAGAAATTTATAACTGAACTATTAGAAAGTTTTTAATTCTTTACACATTCTGATACACTTTATATATCACATATGCATTCTTATGACATTTATTTAAATCAGGAGTAGTTTTCATCTAGTTTACAGATTTATAAGCTATTCATATATCTTCTATAAGAAAAAAATCCCAGTACCTTATTCACCTTTGTGTTTTGATCCAAGATAATTTCCTGCCCTATAGGCCTACTCTGTAACCCCCCAAATAGGTCAAACATAATTTTCATACTTACACTGCCTGGTGGACAACTCTGGATTTTTCAAGGAGATACTCTGAAATCTGAGCTCCTACTACAGTGCCACCACAAGTGAATTTCATTTCCAAATATTTTCCAAATCTACTTGAGTTATCATTGATGATAGTGCCTGCATTCCCAAATGCTTCTACGAGGTTATTCACCTGGAGGATCTTCTCCTGTAGAGTCCTGTTATTAGCCTAGATATGAAAAAAAATATTGCTTAAAATTATCAGTAATCATTCAAATACATTCTTAAGTGTTTCTCTCCTCTTCTAGTTGGTATTGTGAAGTGTGACATCATCAGGGCAGCCGTTCCCATGTGGATCACATGGGAAGAAAGGCATGTGTATATCATGACACCTGCCAAAATATAGCAATCTGCAGAACTAATGGCTAGCTGGAAGAGATAACACACATAATGATAATGACAACATCAGAACTTATCCATTTCTTTGGTCCAGCACTCTCAGATGGCTGGCTTGTTTTCAGGATCCTTGTTAGTATCCGCTTACGGTTGCGCTGCGCCATGCCAATAGATCAGTTTGCTTGCATCTCACCCGGGACATGCAAAAATGGTAGTTTATTTAGACAATGATGGTGGTCACTTCCCAGAATGACCATGTCCCACTGACAGCAATCTGGTTGTGAAAGGAGGTGAAAAGCTAGAAGAGGATTTCATTTAGTACAGTTTAGATGATTTGAAGACACTCAATTAAACAAGGGACAGACTGAGTCACAGCCCTCACTGCAGTGGGTACTTCCTTCCAGAATCCTAAAAATATTTTCAAGTGAGTCTAGTTGAGGAGTGAGGAAGGGGTAGATAGATCAACATAACGTTCCAATCTGATGCTACAGAAGTTCTTTGGAAAATGTATTACAGTCTTGCCCAATGCCCTGTCACTCAGGCCTAAGACAGCAAAGCCTTACAGAGACATCCCCTTTGAAACATACCTTGCCCAGGACAGTGAGCTGCTGAACCAGAAGATGGGCGCTTTGTGTCTTGCCAGCTCCACTTTCTCCAGAAATAACGATACACTGCAGAGAACAAGAGCACAACTCTGAGCTCATCACATATCTCTCTGTTTAGCAAAGGATATAATTAAGGCATCTCATCTTTACCTGATCGGAGTTGTATGTCACCATGGACTGATAACCTATGTCAGCAACAGCAAAAATATGAGGAGGGTTGGCAGTCCGTTTGGCTCCAATATACAGTTTGGAATGCTAAGTGTAAGAAAAATGAAAACATCATCAGTATCCTTTAGCAACTTTTTTTAATACTATCTTATCAGAGTTTAGTTTTATTTTCAGATTAGTGTACAGCGTGCTGTACACTAGTGATGTTTTCTGAGTGAGCTGTTACTGCACTCACTATACCATGAATCTGTATGTACTTAGTATTGAAAGAACTGCTAAAAAAGATGAAGCACAATTTTGTAGGACGTCAGCCCCAATTATGCTATGAAATTCAAATTATTAGGAGAAAATTTAATGTTGCCAGGACCAACTTATAATTTCTTTTTATTTGTACTTCACATCCTCTTAGTATTTCTGCATGGTATTGATATCAAAACTTAAGATCTTTTCTGTACCTGCAGTAACTGACAATTAATAATGCCAAATTATTGTATGACCAGACTTCTGTATCTGTCTCCTTTTGTATAATGGGGAGACAAATTCACAGAAGTTAAAATGTTACTGGGTTGCTTTGTGAACTGTCTGATTAGTTAAATAGCTATGGCTTTCCCAGTTCTCTTGGGAGGAAATGCCCCCAGCTCCTACCTCCTGCCACTTGCTTCAGTACAGAAGTCTCCATGGAAAGTGGAGGGGAAGAAATGCTTCCTCCCACAAAGAGGGGTAAGATTCACCTGAATAAATGCACTTATCTCTACAGATACTACTTCTGAACTAGCTGCTATGAGCAGCTAGCACCTTTACGCTTAGTGGAGTTCTATCAACAAATCTAATCAAGTTTTGCACAATCCTAGAATGAATGTTGAAAGTCACTAGAACAACAATTAACTCAAAAATCCTATTTATATCCATTGATTACAAGGGATGATTTGCTCAGATACAGTTGTTTGCACTTTAGACATGATATCGACAAGATCTACGCTGTAGAGGTAAAAATACCAGCGATAAAATTTTTTGGAGTTTCTAATTTCTGTGCTGAAATTCAGCACATGATGTTTGCCAACATGCACTTGAAGGCACAATTGTACTGGTAACTCTGTTTCACAGAGTGAACAGAAGTAAATCTCAGGAATAGTCTTACTTTTAACATGAATATTCATATTTTAATGGAAATCAGTGCTAGATTTTTTCACACCTGTGAAGAATAAATGTCTATGTTCCGAAATGGATTGACAGCGATGAGAATGTCTCCGACATATGTGTAGATCTGATCCTTGGCATAACCCTTCTGCAACTGCTCTGTTACTGTATTCTGATAAAGAAAGAATATGAACATTGAATCACAGGGGGAAAAAAGAATATTAGGAAAATTTATAAAATATTTATATAGTTACAATGAGTGAGTAGGAGAGAGAGGGAAGGTATTAATGGTCAGAAATACAACCAATCTTGATCAAAAGTGACTAATACTTTCAAACACACTAGCATTCACAATTTCTTGTGTCCAAATTTTGAACAACATATGCTTAGAGATCCCCAAGTGGCTGTAGAAAAATGAGTTAATAAGTACTCCTTTAATGAAATTAATCAAAAGTTTCCATAAGTCCTGTCTTAATTTCTAACACTACAGCTTCATGCAACTTATCAAGCAAAAGCCATATGCTTGAGTTCATAACTGCCATTACAGCTGCTCTAACATTACTCTCAGTTATGATAAGGCATAGATGTTCAACTGTTTGGATCCTATTAATGCAAACATTCAGGCATCTTTCTGTATTAACAACCAGTTTCTGTTGTGATTGTTCTTTGCTGCTGCAAAGCCAGTTCTCCCTGAACCAAGAAAAAAGAAGGGTGCCTGTTAACTCAATCTCTTGACATAATTTCCCTCAGCTTCTTCTGCATACAGAGCTGAGTATGTAAAGTGCCTGGTTAGGCTTCCAGT
This sequence comes from Ardeotis arabs, assembly GCA_011801015.1. Taxonomy (NCBI): domain Eukaryota; kingdom Metazoa; phylum Chordata; class Aves; order Otidiformes; family Otididae; genus Ardeotis; species Ardeotis arabs. The sequence goes on from JAAGAY010133742.1 coordinate 14,720, forward strand.
CAAAATAGGACATAGAGCTGGATGAAGAAATTCAAACCAGCCTTGAGACTATTCTGAGGTACATGTGAAAATATTTAGGCCCTATTCCCACTGGAACAGAATGACCAGCAGCAGAGGACTACGGAAGGAATGGCTTTCCCTCCACATTCATCTGTTCACAGTGTTGCGCACCATGTTCTCATTAATCACTTAAAACCTGAATTCTCAACAGCTGACAAGGTTACATTTTCTTCACAGGAAAACATAAGGAGAAAATCTTGGTTTTCCACTGCCTTGATAAACTCTTCCCTTTTTAACACTACCCCGCTTTTGGCCATAACCAGATTCACTTTAACTGTATTTTTTTTAGGGGAACTTCTGCCCTTTTTGAAATTATTTCTTGCACCAATAGACGGTCTCCTATATTGCTCTTCTGATGAGGCTATCTAAACTGAAAGAAAAGTTTGAATGGAAGAAAGGAGACAGTTCTAAGAAGCTGCCATTCATATATGAAAGAGGATTTAAACTGAATTTGACTTAGTAAAATATCGCATAGTCAAATGATGCCTTTAGGTGGAGGCTTCCTGAGGAATTTCCTGAGAATGCTCCACCTCTGAAGAGATGGGAGATACTTCCAGCTCGTCTGGGCTTTTTTTTTTTGTGTGTCTTCTTTTTAGCTCAGATTGTTTTTATGCTTCATGGCAAAAGATAAAAACCAGTCTTGCTAGCATATGGCTACTCCCAATATTAAAAAAAAATGCTTAAATCTGAGCTTTGTGCAGTAGACAAAGTTTGGATTAGCTCATCTAGTATTAACTAAATATTAAGCTACTATAACAAAGCTCTTAGATGATGGAAGATGTTCTGTTAGCTGTTAGCATTATGTAGTTTACCAGCTCAAGAGCCACATTTAGTATTCTGGACTGACGAAGACACAATATACCAGAGGAGTTTTACAGATAAGAGAACGTGAATTATAGTCTATGCACAGCCTGGCAGAGGAAGAATGACAACTTGTTTACAACCACTGATGGCCTCTAAGACCTGCAGATAGTGTGCTGTGGCCTGATTCTTCTTTCTGGTATTGAAGCTTAAAGCATAAACACAACAGACTCCCTCCCTCCTTCATGCACGTTCCCCTGCTCCTAGTGGACTCATTTTTGAACTTTGACGGAACAGTGAGATTTGTATCAGTAATTTTGTCAAAAGTTCACCAGAAGGCATTGACAGGTCAGAGCCTCAGCTGACAGAAATTGATCTCAATGCATCTTCACACAAAAGTAAGTGAGAACCCAGCCTAGGAGACTATGGTAAACTAGCTTAAGACAAATCTAGATGTCCAAGCAACAGGGGAGAAGGTGCTTGTTCTTGGACCTGGATCAATTTCAGGTTAACACATCATTGCAAACTAGATATTTAGCTGTAATAAAATCCAGCAATACAAATCCTGCTAAACAAATGGTGCTACAATACTGCTCAGTCTAAGGCTGTAACTGCAGAGCATGTTTTAGCTTTGAATTGGAACCACTCCTGACACAGCAAATCTCATTTAAAATACCTGACATAAACTGGTAAAATGCCATTGCACACTTGCACAATTGAAATGTGACGATATAGTTGAACTTGAAATTCAACAGCACACCATTGTGTTTGAATACACGATTACCCCTCTTCAGGAAAATGTGAAAAAGGAGGTTCTTACCTCATCCAGTACCTCCAAGGTTGCTAAATCATCTACCTCTTCCTGGTTTGAAACTAGTGACTTACTGTAGTTCCCTTTCTTTGTATGAATACGTTCAAATCTAGAAAAGACAGACATGCAATTTCCTGATGTAAGGAAATACAGAACAGATTTTGCATCTATAACCACCTTGAAGGCAATTCAGCCAAAACATTCCAGTTTTCCATTGTTCTGAACTCAAACACATGAATGTTTGAATAACAGGACAGGATATAACTTCGTAGTGTAGCACACCTGTACTTGACAATTCAAAATCTATGATTTGATCCCACAATTCATACCACGAACTGTACAGATCCCTGCTTGATCACACCCCTACATCAGCTGCAAGACTGGAGCTATGCAGTACAGGGAAAAAAAAGAACATTTATAAAGTATATAACAGTCAAACTCTGGCACCTACCTGCAAAAAGAAAAATGACCCAGATAAAAATTATGGATAGGACAAAACCAGAAGTGTATCATGAAACAATATGGCAAGGCAGATGCAGACAAAGCATTCAGCATGGAAACATTTCTAGCTTAATAATAAAAATGCTCTAAAGCCTGGCTGTGATGTCCACACTGTAGAGCAAAGTGCTACAGAACCACTGGGGGATGTGAAATACATCCCGACCAAGAAGAATTTTGCGGGACTCTGTGGGAAAAAAATTGTACTAAATAAGGAAACAAATTTTCATATCATTTTCTTATTGGTGTTAAACATCAATTAAGTTTGCCTTAAAGAGAAATTTCTTTTCTCTTTTAATCAAACCAAATAAAATATTATGCAGTCTTACAGAAATTAGGAAGAAAATTCCCAAACACTTAGATAATTCTTCATCTAAGAGTAAAGGTATTGCTAAACAAAGCAAAAGCAGCAGAAAATGCAAATTTACAAATCACATTAGTTATACCTGCTTTATAAGTTGGGAGAAAATCAGGGAAAGGGAAACTGCATTAGAAACAGCAGATGTCACAAACTAAATCAAGCTCAGATGTGCAACATGGCACAAGCACAGAAGGACTACCAAGCAAATCTGTTCTCCTGATATGACTTCATTCCCTTTGATACTACAAGTAGGAAGGCACCTCTCAAACACATGGAACATATACCTTCGTAAACTGAGACAGCAGGAAAACTGTGTTGTGTGAAACACGCTCACTCTTTACCTTGATTCCAGAGAAGACCAGGGAAATCCTTTATTTAATTTTCACATTTGGATATATGACATGAGACAAAGCAGACAGGCGTTTTCTACATAGGTGAGAACATTAATATGCCGAGGACAGGAAAAAGAGGGCAGTTGCACCAAGATGGGAAGTTAGAATGAATGAACACCACACTGATAGGGCAAGCTAAGAGACTTCTGAACTCCCATGGTAAGATTTACTGCAGAATTTAATGGGCTATGCCCATTTCACAAACATCACCTACTTCATGGATGCTACTTCAGATCACGCAGGCTGTGCACTGATGTGGGATGCAGGTGCAGAAAGTCAAGCAGGCACCCACTTGGCATTAGTTACTGATTGCCAGGACTGAAAAGGAGCTGGAAGATACAGGCAAATGATGCCCTCCCAAACTGTGAGTGCAATCAAGATCTGAATGACGGAAGTGCAGGCATGAGTGTACTTCATCTAGCACCTCTTTCAATTTCTCTTGTCTCAAATGATCACTCCCTGAGGGTGACAGAATGGCCTGTCCTCACCCAGGTGCCAGTAATGGAGCAGCTTCTTTCTCCCTTAGGCAGATGCCAGCTACCATTGGAATCTGTCCACAGTGTAAAGGCAGGAGTTTTACACCCATGACAGCTGACTAATTCTGCAACTTTAATATCAAGACACAAACATGTAAGACTTCATTGCAAGAGCCAGCATAGTTCCACAGTCTCTGTGCCAATATCGCAGCCCACTACCCACTGTGGAAGGCTAAGTGACCAGGAAGCAAAATGAGTGGTATAGATCAACAGGACCTACATTGCCCTGATGGGAGAGAGGGACCAAGTCTTACCAGTTTTACACCCAGCTATTTTGCAGACTACTCTCAAACTGTTGTTAGGACCCTAGGGCTGCAAGGGAAAGCAATCCAATTCCAAATGTTTTCTTTCTTTCTTTCGGTATTTACTAAAGACCAAAAAAGACTCTTGTAGATACTGATGTAAGGATGATGATGAGGCTGAATTCACAGAGGTAGACAGCAATGGAAATAATACTACACAGTGCAGTACCAGAGCCTTATTACTGCCATGCAGCACAAAAAGTGCAATGCGCGGGCCTGTTTCCACATAAGTAGTGCAAATTGACAAAAAGAGATGGAGGAGGAGAGCATGTCTGTGTGGGAGGAACAATGGCAGCTTTTGCTGCAATAAATCCATAACTGGACTGTAATTTGGTATGTGTTTAAATATGTTGCAGCAGAAAACACACAGGAACACAAGCAGGCAGCATCAAAAGGGATGGGTCTGGTGTAAAACAATCACACCTCTCCTAGGTCTGATCTCTTCTTCCCTTTCCTTTGGAACCCATTTGCACCGTGAGAGCTGTCCTGGTAGTACTGTCCTTGCAATAACACTGTGAGACAATTTTTGGTTGTATGTACTCCCATGTATTTAAAAGGATGCGGTAATATTAAGATTTAAATTAACTCTTCAGCCTTGCAGGCTCTGCTGCTGCTTGATTTGCATTTACCAGCTAAAGGATACTACTGCATTCAAAGCCAGAGGTGCAGGAAAAATCCTACCTCCTCAGTAGAAATCTGTCCCCTCTATAACTCACTCTCCTATTTATACTTCCTTTTAACACTTTCAGTTGAAAATTTGAATGTGGACAGTTGAAACAATTTCTCTTTTGTTCCTATGTGAAGGTCATTTTGTGTCCAGAGGATGCAAGACTTTGAGAAAAACCTATCACCATGCACAGAAGGGAAAGATGCGGGAACTGCAGGACTACATCAACCTCTGCTGTTCTATTTTTTTTTCCATTGCTGAAGGAAAACCCAAAACAAGACATCTGTCAAGGTATGCTTTCCATTTTTGGTGGAACAGTTACACATTGAATACACTTTTTTTTTTTAAAAAAAAGAAAATTTACTGCATATCAGTGAATGATATTGCCCAAGATTTGTTTCAATTACAATTTTCATTTAATGTAAGAAGTTAACAAGTGCCTTGCAGGAAGGGAGGGGAATGCTCCAGTCATGGAGACTTTTCTACTATTTTTTTTTCTTTTAAGGAAATGATCCCTATTTATGCCAGGGAAGTTTAATTACATAAAATTGATTCTCCTGTAATCCTCTTCAGCTGACATTATGAGAACACTAGTGCTTGTTAAACCAGATTATATTCTCCATTCTCAAGAGTACAGCAGAGCAGCAGATTTGCAGAACACAATATTTTTCTGCTTTGCTGTCAAAGGGCACAGACCCCTCAAGGGCAGATATACTGCTTCACTTGCTAAAACTCCAGCCACTTAAAAAAAACCACATCAGTGCTGTTGACATCAATGCTGAAATTTCATTATCATCATGCACACAGACATTGTGAACTGAAATAACCACGTTTCTCTGTTCTGTTCAGAAATTATTTGTTGGAGGCATTAGATCTTACAGCCATGCTCGACAAGCAATTCAAGCAGCTAAAGGCCAGAAACATCAACCTAGTATGGACAAGAAAATGAGTAGGCAACATTGTTTCTGTGCATCCTCCCTCACCCCCCCTTGCTTTGCTTTCAAGATTCAGTTAAATCAAAATGAGGCAACTACAGCTTCTTCTTCAAATTGTCAGAATGTATTTAAAAGATTTCTGATAGTTCCAAAAATAACATGAAAAGGGAAGTGTGACTCATGATGCCCTGTTGAACTCCCTGCCTAAACTGGTTGAAGAATCATCTACAGACTAAGAAGTGACAGGAAAAGGGCTGGCCTTAGTCTGGATGTAAAGAAGAAACTAAAAATAACCAATTTTTTTTTCTGTAAGGTGAAGGTGAGAACAGCTGTACACCTCCCAGCAGTTACAAATAGCATTAAAAGTGACAAACAGAAAAGAAGCAACACAGAGAAATCTGTACAGGATCTGTCATTGCTGGTGATTCTATTTATCTGGAGGCTGCACAGAGGAATATTAATTCGTACTGAAAATAAAATCTTGTCTTCAACAGATCTACCTGGTGAAATATGCATAAATAAAACTATAGTCTTGTATCTATGTAAAATCTGTACCAGAATTTAGAAAAGAGCATTGATAGACTCCAGCTGCATCTGCACACGGCTTTGGAGACAAACTTGTGCTCCCTCTATGTTTAAATGATTGCAGAGCACCAGCTGCAGTCTCAGGGAGCTCCGTTCTCTGTTGCTGAGAGCAGAGTGTTGCCCAGCAGAGCTATAGGGCTTTTGATTCAGAGGTGCCTCATGTCCAGCCAGTTGGGTCGTGTCCTGGTCTGCCAAAGCCTGTGCTGGTTTACCATGCCCTGCAAAAAAAATATATGCCCTGCAGGGTCCTGAAGATTATTGGTCTTTCATAATGGGCTCAACGAAATGGCTGTATTCTCTGACAAATTTCAGAGAAAAATATGTGTTCTTAACTGATCAAATAAAAGATCTCTAATAGGACTCTTTGGGATTAGTTCTTTATTGCCCTCATGCATCAGGCCCATGCTCTATGGTGAGAACCATACTGAGAAGGTGAAGTTCCAAAAGTAAGTGATGCCTGGTGAGGTATCCCACCTTCAGGAGAAATTTGCTGCTGAGCAGTGGACTGACAGGACAGCAAAGCAGCAGTTGCAGAGTATTACTCCCAGGGAGTCCTGAATGCAGGAGGAACTTCTTTCTCCTGTTTGACTTCAGGAGGTAAACTATTCTCCATTCAGACATTGCTGTTGCCCATTGTATTGTATGGAAGGAGACTGGAACTGCATTCCTGTTCTGCTATAGAGGGGACTGGATATGGGACTGGAGACCTGCTTGTTCTGAGGCCCATTTTGCCAGAAACTCCTTTTTGCTTCTACAACTTGAGAGCAGTTTGCAGCATAGCCATCCTCCATAGGAGTGTCCTCAATACAGCAATGCTTACGCTTTGTTCATACAACAAAGCTCACACTGAGTTACAGGAGAAGAAGTGGCTTGAAGTGCTTAAGGATTAGTCCGGAACTCCAAAGCCTCACGTTTAAGCCCCTACTCTGCTACAGATTCCATCTGGAGACCTTGACCAAGGCAGCACTGGACTCTGTGTGAGCTATCTTACTCTGCCTCTCATACAGCCTTTGTCAAGCTAGTCTGGTGATTTCCTACTCTCCACTACAGCCTGCTCTGCAGAGTTGAGCTTGAAGGATTGCTATCAGCTGCTTTCAACTGTCAGGATGAGTCAGAGAGAGAGAGAAAGAGAGAGAATACCCAGAAAATAAGTGGCACAAGTCTGCGCAATCAGGGAAAGTCATGGAAGGAAACTATATGGTACTCCCTGCTTTTAATAGGGGCAAATAAATTGTCAACGACCTTTGTGCACATTGTATGTTAACTTCTATGAACTTATATCCCTGTACTTTCCAAATAGTTAAATAGAGCGACTGTTAAGCACCCTGTCACTGGATTTCAGTGCAATCCCTACATGGCAAATACAGAAGGACAAACTCTTAGGAGAGTAATTCAGCTCACCCCAAACTCCTGCTCTGAATCACTTTGCAGCAGAATGGGTCTCTTTCCCATATTTATTTAGAGGGCATATAAAGATGACACTCAACCTGGAGACCAGAGTCAGTTGCTGAAATCTAGGTACAGTGAATATCCCTTGCATATGCAGCTCATTCTGGAATGAGTCATAATTCTCAGGAAATACACATTGTACTAATCATTGCATATTTCTGCAGAGATTATTGTAAGAGCAGTCAAGATTAAGACAGCCAAACAACTCAAGATAAAAGTCTTACAAGCCTGACTGTCAGGTGTAGATGCGACAGTTCTGAAGGCCGTTTCAAAGACAGTTATTTCTGTTGCAAAGTAAAACTCTTTACAATGCAGTTTTTTTTCCCTCATTTGGCCTAGCAAGAAGTGTATTTTTAGAACAGTTTTTGGGTATATGCTGCAGCACTCACTTCTAATAATTATTTTCATCACTAATGATGCCCCCTCCGGAAGGAGACTGGTGTCCTGGTTACCCAGGACACGGAGAAGGCTGAGGTACTCAATGACTTTTTTGCCTCAGTCTTCACCAACAAGGGCTCTTGTCTCACCACCCAAGCTGTGGAAGGCACAGGCAGGGACTGCGAGGATGAAGAACCGCCCACTGTACTCGAAGAGCAGGTTCGGGATCA
>JAAGAY010133743.1:0-22779 GCA_011801015.1 Ardeotis arabs
AGGCCACGCAGATGCTGAGAGGGCTGGAGCAGCTCTGCTGTGAGGCCAGGCTGAGAGAGCTGGGGCTGTTCAGCCTGGAGAAGAGGAGGCTCCAGGGAGACCTCAGAGCGGCTCCCAGTGCCCAAAGGGGGCTGCAGGAAAGGTGGGGAGAGACTCTTCAGCAGGGCCTGGTGTGACAGGACAAGGGGTCATGGTTTCAAAGTAGAGGGAGGTAGATTCAGATTAGATATTAGGAAGAAATTTTTTACACTGAGGGTGGTGGAGCCCTGTCCCAGGTTGCCCAGAGAGGTGGTGGATGCCCCATCCCTGGAAACATTCCAGGCCAGGTTGGATGAGGCTCTGAGCAACCTGATGTGGTTGGAGATGTCCCTGCTCCTTGCAGGGGGGTTGGACTGGATGGCCTTTGAAGGTCCCTTCCAACCTAAACCATTCTGTGATTCTACTGTATGCCTTTGTGCACCACTTAGGTCAACAGAGATCTAGCAGAACTGAAAAAGGTTCAGTGGGGTAAAAAGGGTGATCAGAAGTATGGAGCATCTTCTGTACAAGCAACATGGGTACACTAGGACTATTTAATGTAGAAAAGAGAACCTGGTGGGATATAAGCATCTACAGAATGATGATAGGCATGGGGAAAGTAAAAGGGGATTGATTTGCAGAATATCTCCCCTTATAAGAAGTAGGGGCCTGAAGAAAGGATACAAGTAGGAGCCAGTTTCAAAATAAATCAGAAGAGCTGGAATAAAATGAAAGGCTGTTGGTCTCCTTGCCAAAGGATTTTCTGCACACAGATGATTTCTCAGGTTGAAATGGAGCCATGAGAAATAGCTGGAACAGAGATCCTCTGAGAGTTATTCAAACCACAGCAGGCTCCTGCAAGAGTCAGAGACTAGGACCATGGTCCTTGCAAGTATTGTGTTTCATTGTCCTTTTCTTATTCTTCCTTGACTGCTTGCTGCTGGTTGGAGATGTCCCTGGTCCTTGCAGGGAGGTTGGACTGGATGGCCTTGAACACTCCCTTCCCACCCTAATGATTCTGTGATCTTCAACCAGATCAGGTTGCTCAGAGCCCCGGCCAACCTGGCCTGGAATGTTTCCAGGGATGGGGCATCCACCACCTTTCTGGGCAACCTGGGCCAGTGTTCCACCACCCTCAGTGTTTAAAAAAAAAACAAAACAAAACAAAACCAAAAAAACCCATAATGATTATTTTATTCAAGGTTGGAGAGGCCATTTACTTACTCAAGAGCGTGCTGCTACAGCCCTTAAACCAGCCAAAGGCTGTTTGCCTCGAGATGCCTTCTAGCTCAACATTCTGCCACCCACAGCCAGAGGCACGGGACATTTAGATGATGTCTAAGAAAACCACAGGGCTGGAGAGGGAGCAGATCATGGACTTTGCTGTGTGTGATGTCAATTCCTTTGCCGAGGCATCGGTGCGGCGCAAACACTCCACCTCAGCATTTGTTACAGCGACTTTATCTTCAGCAGTGGCATACCATGGGATTTTTTGGGAACGAGTGCACGTGAAGTACTCATAAATGGTACATGACTATCCACATATCTATTTGGCCTCTGATCCTCTGGCTAGAAATTAGTTTTTCTAGAACAGTCTTTTCTGGTATTTTCTTGAGGAATTATCTTTTTGGGAGTGGATAGGAAAGAGTTATTCTCTTTACAAGGGAGAACGCCCCATAATCTTATTGGCTGCTGACAGATGAGGAAATAACTCTTGGAAATTCTCTATTTTCATCAAGGACAGCTGTGGTTCAAAATAGATTAATTTTAATGATCTTTGAGGTACATTTAGAAGGCATTTATTAGTTTGGGCTTTTATTGGAAAAGGGTTAAGGGTAAGTTTCTGTGGAGCTGAGGAAAAAAGGACTAAAGGGCTGCTTGTTGGATTGGCTTGTTATTTGAATGTAATTATTTTTTTGCTCCTGAGCAATTATAGATTGTAAGTCTAAATAATTGTCAGGGTGCCTACAGCTTTCTGTTGTTGTCCAAAATCTAAGGTTATAAATAACATAAGCAATATGAGATTTCTTTTTCTGAACGTGTCTATGGCAGTTAATTTAACTTAGCAATAGTTATCAAAAAAAAAAGGAAAGAAAAGGCAAGATTTCTATTCCTTGCAGTAAACAAACTTTGTAAACAAGTTGTTATTTTCTGCAGCATGGCCCTAGAACTGATTCTTATTTTGCTGGTAACGAAATGTTTGTGGAGCTTTGCTTTTATAATAGGAGAATATATTTTGTTTTGCTCCTGGATATTCCAAGCTCCCTGAGGTTGCTGAGAGATTACAGAGATTTTCACAAGACAAGGGTAAGGCTTTGCTGTTATTGCAGAGAAGAATTTATATGAAAGATACGGTTTCAGGAGAATCAAATGGGTTACGCAGCCCTGATGACATCTCTTATTTTCTGTGTACATCAAGTTCTACTTGAGTAGCAGAGCGCTGAAGTGTGGCAAATGACCGCGGATGATCTCAAATGAATCTCTGCAAAGTGTTGGAACGCTTAGAGCAAAGGAAGATCACGAAATGATTTGAAAGCCTCAAATCAATGACTGAACTAAAGATGTGATGCTTTGCAATGAAACAAATAATCAGGTTGATGATAGGACCATGTAGCTCCATCTCAATCTCTTTCCCATATTATTGTACCAGAGGTTCTTTTTATCCCTTACAGACTTTTGAAAGGTAATATCTTAAACTACTCCCTTCTTCAAAGGAGACAGAAAAGCGGCTAGACTGGATTTATCTGTGCACAAGCTGACATAATTTATTCTTTAATGACTCTATCCTTGGACATTCTGCTGTGTTAATTCAGATGAAGATTTGGTTCCATTTTTGGACACTTCAGAGGTGTGCGAAGACCTTCTGATGCTTTTATTAATACTCATCACATTTGCATTGATCCAATAGTTTATTTTGTAAGAGAAATGAAAAAGAGTAAATAGTGAAAGGGTCAAAATTTTGACCATGAGTGGTGACATTCTTTTCTGTGTCCTTGGGACACTTCAGTCATCATCATTGGGGCCAAGAAAAATCGAGTCCTACAGGACTTCTTAAGACCGCTCTTTAATTGACTAGACATGCAACTTTAATCAAAATATTTTGCACTTAAGGACTCATTGTTCTTACTTTGTGAGTAGCACTTCTTTTCTACAGGTCTTATCCATTTTTGGTGCAATATTGCTTTGTGTGTGACTCAGTTCTTCATGGGAAATTATGCCCAACTGTTCTGAGCTGTGAGCATTCACTCAGTTGCGTTCCCAAATTCCATAAAACATAAAAGAAAATGTGTTTATTGGTTTCCAATTCCTGAATTGTACAATTTGTGACAGTTCTCTTTCATGTTTGTGGAACGTACCGATATGAATGGCCTTGTAAATAGAAAAGAAAACTTTTGGGGAAGTTGCTGTTTTGTTCTGCATTTGTACCCAGAATTCAGCATAATGGGATTCAAATCTGTGATGAAGGCTTTTATGTGCTGTGGTTTTGAAAATAGCAATACCACTAATGGTAGAAACAAGCCTGGGAGAGAAAATCTTTTACAGTCTGCATTCAGGCTTGAGTTCTGGAAGCCGCCTTCTCATCTCATTTTTCTTATTTCTACACCTGGCTAAATGGAATGGATTCAATTACTCACACAATGCCAAGTAAACAGAATAAGTTTGATTTCATGAATGAGACTTGATCAAAGAACAAAATACATTTTTATAAGATGGACATCTTCAATAGTGAGACAATGAACTATTTTTCAGGTGAATCCTCTATTTATTGTTGAGCATTTTTGATTTCTCTCGTCCCATGCCTAATCTTGACTGGTTCTATCCTCAGCCTAGCAAATATCAAGATCACCGGTTGGTAGATCTGGCTCAATCCATTAAAGCAATCCCAGTGTTCCAATACATTTTCTGTAATTTTGCAAGTGGTTCTTTGTTTTTGCCTTATTTTCTGCATCACTATATTACAGCAATATTCTACTGCCGGAAGATGAATAAGATGAAAATTGCTGCATTTTATCTGGACAAAGTTTTACTGAAGAATACAAATCAATCAAAACATGGGAAGGAAAAAGTTAGAAAATACCTATTTTTATAAAGTGGTGTTTCTATCATCCAACAGTCACAGCATGAAAAAGAGATTTTAAACAACGACCTGTTAGCTGTGATCTTTCGGTACTTTTCCAAAAAGGATTATTTGCTTTGCTTTGGGACCACTCATACCTCACTTGTGGAGTACTTCAAGTAATAATTAATAAATTATGGTTCATGTGAAGCTTAATTATTGTGTGCAACATGCTTTGATGTTTTGGGATGAAAGGGGCTAAATGCATCTGAACTATTTCAGTATTTGCTTTATGGAGGAGGCAGGAAACGCGGTTCCCCAGATGCAGATGTCTGCTGCCAGGTTTCCTGCTATGGCGTCTTCCCACAGCTCCTTTCAGGAGCTGGAAGTAAAGCCCGTGAGATGTATGTAAATATTTGTGCTGATGAACTTTGCCCATCTTCCAACTCCCTTTAACCTTTCTCTCCTAATTAAGAAAACACGGAACAAATAGGTGCAGAACAGTGATTAGGAATAAAGCCTGTACCCCAAGACTGCAGAAGAAGGCAATGTCGCAGAACAGGTTGGCTTTCCTCACTCTTGAAAGATCGCTTTCTTTTCCTATTCACTTTTAGGAGCAATTCATAGTGCTAGTTCTGGTTTTTTAGCCCCAAAATGAACTTCTGAAGGGTTCAGGTGCAGCTCATGCTGCACAGTTGTCTTCCCAGCTCTGCCAAGCAGGAGGTACGTGTCATGGGTACCGGGACATTCTGGGGCATCTCTCAAAGGTCAGAAAGTTTGGCTTCTGATGCTTTTACTTATTCTCTTTCAATGTGTGATGACAACCTTTCAGATCAGCACAAATGATTTTTTGAGCAGGCCATGTCTTCCAGTTTCTGGGAATTAGAGGCAAGAAGTTTTCCAACAGAGGATTTTGATGATGGAATTTTCTTCTTACGTGGACTCACCAGGGAACGTTTTGTTGACCTTCAGGATAAAATTGGTTTAAATATTCCTGCTTATTGGGTGGGGAAGGAGTACTGAGACAGTGAGTAAGGCCATTTTTGAAAGTGTTTTGATACATTGACTCGTGTATATCCCTGCTCTCTGCTGGTTAAGATCAAAACTGCATTTAAATCGGAATATCTGAAACCTCTTGTGCCAGAACTGTGAAATTTAGAGCAACTGTGGTTTGTGCCTTCTTAACATTCTCGATACTGGCTTCAGATTTATTTAAATCCTGTTGACTCTGTATTATGTATAATTTGTAACAGGCTTTTATGATGGATTGAGTAAACACATTTTAAGAATCATTTTCTATCTCTCTATTGCTTTTCCCAGTTTGAGTGCTGTTGTGTTTCAGGCTTTTTGAAAAGTCATACCTATACTTATGACATGTTATGCATATTTTTTTGTGCTGAAAACATGGCAGTTTTTCTCTTGACAGTAAAATATTCCTTTTTCTATTGTGATAGTCTGCTTTTCCTTTTTACAATAATTCTAATCTGTTGTGCAGATTTTATACAAACATACATCCATACACAAACGTGCCCACACGCACTTCAGATGTCAGCAGCTACCGTGCTGGCATAAATAAATGAATTGCCTGGGCTTTTGTTAATTTGAATGAACATGAGGCTTCTGCTTCTCCTATGGAAAACGAAGCAAACCCAACAGTTTCTTTGGGAATTCATGCAGCGTGAACAGAACGCATTTTGGCAAAACGGTGAGCCAAGAAATTCCTCTTTAGTTGCTCTGTTAGGCAAACTGCATTTTAAATTTCTTGCCGAGGGCTTTGTTTGACTTGCCCCAGGCAAGCTGTTCAACATATTTATCAACCCTGTTGTAGCATTAGAGCCAACGCTTATCTGGGAAGATCATCCGCTTAATGCCATCTGTCATCAGGAGTTTTATTTCCTTCAGCTGAGCTTGTTCTCCATTTCAGATTTTTTTTTATATTCCTCTCAACCGTTTCTTAGTTGATTGTTTTCCAGTGATCTCAAATATTCTGTGATTGCTCAAATATTCTGTGGTCGCTGAGTGTTAAACTCCTGAAGACATCAATAATACAATTTTACTTTAAATTTTTTTTACTTGATTGATAACGTGAATCCTATATGCATCCAGATGGCTCACTGAAGCGCCCTACATATTAGTGTTATGTAAAAGATGATATTGCATTTCAGTCTGAATCTGGAATTCTTTCCAGATTCTCAACAAGAATTTGAAAAATACTTAGAACAAAGACTCTTCAGTAATTCATGCTGTACTTTCTGATCATTTTAGATTTTCAGGCCTTTATTAACTGTTGTGGAAGTGCACAAGCAGTATGAAAATGTTCAACAAAGCTGCATTCACTGATTTTATGTGTCACTGTGGGATCTGGTTCTACTTTTGGATTTGTGTCCACAATCACAGTGAAGCCAAAGGGGCTGGCATATTTCCCTGTAGAGAATAAAATTCAACCTTCTGGCCGTCTGGTGCTACTGAGTTACATAAAGTCAAGAAACGTTCTTGTAACCAGGCGTACACAACTGCTGTGTATGGATACGGTGCAGGCTGGATGTTCTCCTGGGTTGCCAGGTCGTCCTGATCTCCTGATTGTCCAGACTGGGAGATCTGCTGGGTCCCATCACAACTTCCTTGTTGCCTACTTGCCCATCTTCTCTCTGTGGAAGGAAACACAATGGTGCTTACCAAGGTCTCATCCCGATCTTTCATGGCAAAGCCAGGGTACCCACTTCAGCCTGTGAAGTACTAAAAATTAATGGTCCCCACAGTTTTGGAGCACACAGCATAAATAAATATCTTTTTGGCTCTGTACTTAGAAATAGCAGTATTTGGACTGACTTCAATCAATCAGCTGTACCAACTGCTCTACACAATTTTTAAAGAGAAAAATGCCAATCAGACTCAGTATTTGGCAGAAATGTATTACATGAGCATTATTATATAGATATACAACATGCTGAGGTTCCGTTTATTCCTTCCAATTGGGGGAAGAAAAAAAATCATTTCAGTTCAAAGCAGCTGAGCATTTCCTTCTCCAGATTTTAGAGAGGTAACTAAATCAATTGTATTCAAAATTTGGGCCAAGTCCTATACTGGCCAACAGAAGCGGGGATGCTGGCAGCTGTGTCTTCGGCTCCTGGAGAGATGCTGGCTAGAGCAAGATGCATGGAGGTAGGCTGGTGGGATGTGCTCTTGGCTGTCCTTTACTGCTTCAATCTATAGGAGCAGCCTGTGCCCCCAGCTACTTTTGGCTGGGTACCGTAGCATTGGAGCAGCTGGCAGAATCATCGCTTCCAGGGTTTTGGAACATAAGCTGGCACAAGAGCCGGTCTCCTCTTTCTAGTGTGCTCCTGAGCTTTGGATAGATCCTGTCCCTCTCCTTACTCTGATCCTGGGGTTGGGGGAGAGGTTTCCAGGGCACCTCGCTCTTTGTTCTCGCAGCGTACCGGCACGTTTTATTTTTCTGAGTGTATATTTAAAACTGACATTTCCCCTACTTAGTGAAATCATACATTTTAAAATCCCGTTAACAGAAGGAGGAGCGGGATCCATATATCCTTTGCAGTTCATCTTCTGCAGTGAAGCATCGCTATCAACCTGGCATTGAAACAGCTTCTTAATCTGCTGCATGGAAAAGTGCCTTGAAGTGTAGGGATTGTGGGCGATGGGCCAGAAAAGACTTGGCATGGCAATGAAATAATGCATTCGTTCTTCAGAATGTGACAAAGAGTCTTCTGGATGGCTTTTTGGGCTGCTAGGAGAGCAGGGGAGAGAGGATGCTTGGAAATAAAGCTGGCAGGAGCGAAAGGTCGTTGGGTAGTCAGGTTGTGTACGCACCTCATCCTCAGAGGAGAAGGACATACCACGAAGGTAAAGGACAAAAGGATTAAAAAAAAGAAAATGCTCCACAAATGAAAATACCGTGTATGTGTTTTTACGCTGAGGGTGGTGGAACACTGTTCCAGGTTTCCCAGAGAGGTGGTGGATGCCCCATCCCTGGAAACGTTCAAGGCCAGGTTGGCCGGGGCTCTGAGCAACCTGATTTGGTTGGAGATGTCCCCGTTCCTGGCAGCGGGGTTGGACTGGATGACCTTTGAAGGTCCCTTCCCACCCAAACCATTCTGTGTTTAAGAGAAAATGTGAAAATCAGCCAGCATAAAAAAACAAGACACCTGCTGTGAGGGTCTTTAAATGGAAGACTGAGAGTCCCTGAAGCATCAGCCCTCTTTAGCAAATAGGGAGCTCAGAACTTAATAGACTTTAATTAGCACAGAATGGGCGCACCTTGTGAGGTTCTTGTTTACCCTTCTGATGAAAATGTTACATAATGGAATCATAAATAGGAATTTGCACCAGGGAACCTGCATGGAAACCAAGTCTTATTCAAAGACGTGATAGGAACAGGCGTTGGAGAAGGGGATCGGAACGGAGGCGAGTAATCGTTACCTCTGCAGGATCATGCAGTTTCTTGTAGGAGTGGAGAACATGTCTTGAATGTTGCATAATTTTCAAACAGCTTTTCCAATCTGTTTTTTTTGGTTCTGTGCGGTGGCTGTTGCATGCGGTACACAAAATAAAGAATCTAACGATATTGCAAGCTACGGATGTTATTATGCAGTGAGATGACTTTGTAATTAATAATTTTGCTGAGGATTCATCGAACTTATGCTGCAGCATAGACTTCTACAACGGAGCTGGTCATGTTAGGCTCTTTTTCTAGTTGTGGAAGAGAAACAGGCAATGTTCAGACCCAAATCACTGCATTTTGGGGGATTTGATTCAACTACAGGTTCAAAGACTTTCAGATTTTTGTGTATGGCCTTGTTTCTTTTGCCTCAAAACACACAAACTGTTACATTTGAAGTGTTCAGGAACATTTTGCCTGGCCTCAGGATGCCTCTCAAGAAGGACATGTGTCCCTCCTGATCCTGTGTCGTTTATGTCAGCCTCGTGTAGATAGATGTCTTGGATACCCTAAGGCATCTCAGATGACCCCAGATGTCTCCGTTTAGGCAAATAAATGAATCCCTGAATGTATGAGCTCCTCGTGCGGCCAGTGGAGACCTAGTCGATATGGTTAACACGATCTTCAAAGCTGTTCATCTCTCTAGAAAGGAAACACCTGGGGTTCAATTCTGCTCTGGGAATGTTTCAAAATTATGACAGATGATCGTTAACAATGGGGTGCTTATTTCTTATCAGAGCAGCACTTTCCTTTCGTAATTTTAGAGAAATACTTTAGTTTATGCTATTTTTTTACAAATATGCAGATGATCTGCGTTGCCTATGGAAACGCACGTTCCTCGGCTACGCGTGAGGCTGCGTAGGACAAGGGGAGTTCGGAAGATGTATATGTGTATGGATATGTAAAGAGAAGAGTTTGAGAAAATTAACGCGGATGTTAGAAAGGAATAAGGATATTAGCATTTATTCCCAAATTGTGTGATTAATATTATTTATAGGGATGAACGAACCTTTAAAAATTGCTATTTGAATCTGTTTGGTTTTGAAGTTCAAAAGCAAAAAAAAAAATCTTAAAATGCCTTTTGAAATTCCAATTAAGAACCAGTCAAAACCTATCACTAAAAGAATGGTTTTTGTTTTACAACTTAGCAGTGAAAAGTGACAAATATCTTCAGTGCTTGAACACTCTTCTGCAATACCCATTATGCTCAGATAATACTTTTTCTGGGACCATGAGTATGTTCCCAGTATTTCCTTTTTTTTCCCCCCTTTCTCTTAGGAATGCCTCTGGAAGCTCTCTATCTAGCTCACTTCACCAGGACTGGGGATTATGCAAATTATTTCATGAATGGTTTAAAATCACATTAATGTTTTGTAGTCTCAAATTATAATATGGGTGGCTTATTTTGCTTTTACGTTTCTTTTCCTACTGTTTTTTAGAGTTATTTCCTCTCTGTTTTATTTAATTATTTAATTTAATTGTTTATTTCTTCAATTTTCTTACTAGAGGAGTAATAAATAGGGAAAGCAAGAGCAGATGAAGTCCTGAACAGAGATTATTTCCCTATTTTAGTCATCGTTGTTCGTGTTAAGCATGGTTTAAGGCAGCCAGTGCTCTGAAGAACGTGCGTTCCGTGAGCTGATGGCTCTTAACTCCGGAATATTATGTGGGATATTATTGTTAATATTTCTCTCCTTGTGACAATTTCTCTGTAGAACGTGGCACCGCTTTAGCAGAATAACAAACATCAACGGCTGAATGTATTAATATGGAAAGCAATTTAGTGTTGTATTGTTGTAAATTATGTCTCTTTACTCGCAGGTTGGTTTATTATGACAAAGATTTCAATTTTCTCTGTTTTCATTGGATGTGAGGATTTACTCTTTGTACAAGGTTCCAGCGTACTTGAGAAATGATGAGAATAGTTCACCGAGAAAATGAAACGGCTGTGTCTCAGAGAAAGGAGGGCAGAATGAACTCGGACAAACTGGAAGAAGGAAAGGTGAAGGAAACCATGATGAGGGTGTAGGTCACTAGGTCAAATCACCAGGTCAGAGAGGGCTATCAATGAGAGAATCCTAAATAATAGGTATTGATCAAGGAGAGGTGACCACTGCCCTGATGAGCAGTAATTTTAGATGGTGCAGTTAGGGATTTGTGCAAAGCTTTTGACACTGTCCCGCACAACATCCTTCTCTCTAAACTGGAGAGACATGGCTTTGATGGACAGACTACTCCGTGGGTAAGGAGTTGGCTGGGTGGCCAAACTCAGAGAGTGGTGGTCAACGGCTTGATTTCCAAGTGAAGACCGGTCACGAGTGGCGTCCCTCAGGGGTCCGTGTTGGGCCCAGCCCTGTTCAACATCTTTGTTGGCAACATGGACAGTGGGATAGAGTGCACCCTCAGCAAGTTCACCGATGACACCAAGCTGTGTGGTGCCGTCGACACGCTGGAGGGGAGGGATGCCATCCAGAGGGACCTGGACAGGCTGGAGAGGTGGGCCCGTGCCAACCTCATGCAGTTCAACCAGGCCAAGTGCAAGGTCCTGCACCTGGGTCATGGCAATCCCAGGCGCAAATCCAGGCTGGGTGGAGAATGGATGCAGAGCAGCCCTGAGGAGAAGGACTTGGGAGTGCTGGTGGACGAGAAGCTCAACATGAGCCGGCAATGCGTCCTTGCGGCCCAGAAGGCCAACCGCATCCTGGGCTGCATCAGGAGGAGCGTGGCCAGCAGGTCGAGGGAGGTGATTCTGCCCCTCTACTCTGCCCTGGTGAGACCCCACCTGGAATACTGTGTCCAGTTCTGGAGCCCCCAACATAAGAAGGACATGGACAAGTTGGAGCAGGTCCAGAGGAGGCCACGAAGATGATAGGAGGGGTGGAGCACCTCTCCTATGAGGACAGGCTGAGAAAGTTGGGGCTGTTCAGCCTGGAGAAGAGGAGGCTCCGGGGAGACCTTAGAGCAGCCTCACAGTACCTCAAGGGGGTCTACAGGAAAGATGGGGAGAGGCTGTTCAGTAGGGCCTGTTGTGATAGGACAAGGGGTCATGGTTTTAAAATAGAGGGAGGTAGATTTACACTGGATATTAGGAAAAAAATTTTCACAATGTGAGTTGTAGAGCACTGTCCCAGGTTGCCCAGAGAGGTGGTGGATGCCCCATCCCTGGAAACGTTCAAGGCCAGGTTGGCTGAGGCTCTGAGCAACCTGATCTGGTTGGAGATGTCCCGGCTCCTTGCAGGGGGGTTGGACTGGGTGGCCTTTGAATGTCCCTTCCAACTCTAACCATTCCATGATTCTGTGATTTATTGAACATCACAGTTCTTGAAATGAATAGGAAAAGAGTGAGCATTTCTACTTTGTATTTGAAGTTGGGCCTATGTCTGAACTCAAACCTTAATTTTGGTTGTGTCTTTAATTTTGGGTTACTGATTTGCACTCAGGTGTGGGCCTAGGAATATTTTTTGGGAAAATTTTCGGTCTATAATATTCCATGACATAGATGAAGCAGCTTGTTCATCACGTCTCAGCACGCTTGTCCAACCGGTGTTAGTTTGATAAACTGGCGAGAGAGTCCTTTCTGTGAGGGTCTCGGCGTCCCCAAAAGCTACTGGGATTTTAGACAGATTTTAGGATGAGAATTAAGTGGATCTTGCGTCCTTCCTTTTTTTGGAGTCTCATATCTAAATAAAAATTTTCTTTTGTTGACAGAGTGAATTATGATTATCAGAAGAAACAAAGTCTGTTAGAGCAGATTGGATGACCATGGAAAAGCTATTTTCCTGACTTTTCACTGTCTTGCAATGAAATGGAAATACTTTTTTTTTTTTTTTTTTTTTTCCCTGTCATGATTTTTAAAAATTGTTTTCTATTTGCTGTTGACTTCAGCAAAATCAGACACACTTTTTGAGTAGGTTCTTCGTTACAGATTAGTTCTGTAATGCCTCCAAAATGTCCTCATGGATAAAGCAGTATGAAGACGTCGTCAAGATTTAGCTTGAGGGTGAGGAGTAAAGAACTGCAGACAGGACTGATGAAGCTCACGGGTTTTATTTTAACAGAAATTTGCCCTTCTACCCTGAGCTGTGTCTGCTTGTGTTTGCTCCTGAACTTTGCTACGACATGGGTGTTCAGTGTGAAAAAAGGCAGGAATTTGCGTATTCTCCCTGTGAAAGTATTGTTAATGAGTATTGCCTACATGCTGCACGTCACTCGAATGTGCTGCGACAGGAATTTTGACAGGATGTGCGTGGTATTTTTACAAGGACCTTGCAAGACATCCCTATGTTCACATGCATTTACAAGTTGTAATTTAATGTGCAATTACATGTTCTAATTAAATGTACATTAATACTGCACGAGCAGTTTTGACATGTTTACATCCAAGGCCAGGTTGGCCGGGGCTCTGAGCAACCTGATGTGGTTGGAGATGTCCCTGCTCCTTGCAGAGGGGTTGGACTGGGTGGCCTTTGAGGGTCCCTTCCCACCCAAACCTTTCTATGATTCTATATGAATTGACTGGACCTTGGGACGTAATTACTGGAGAACTTCTCAAACTTAATTGAGATAAAGTAGTGACATCAGGTACAGAAATACGCTCTAGTTTAAATCACCATTAGATAGGTGATGTGTGAGTGTCTGAAAAATTTCTCAAATAAGAATTCTTTATTGTTCTTTCTGCAGACCTGGAAGGGAATTTCCAGACTGGTCCAACAAACAGCAGTTTGCCACCAACCTAATTTAGCTGAGGAACCTAGGTCTGATAGCCATAGCTATCTCTGTAGTCAAAGGAGAATGACTGTGGTTTGATCAGCAATTTATATCTTCTGTGGGCTGGATTGTCCTCAGGAGATGCCTGCCTCTTTCCGTGGTCTCCAGGAGCAGGCGAGGCTCCTAATTTATGTGACTTGCTTGAGCACCTGAATTAGAAGGAGGAATCTGGGCCATTACTTCTGTAATTTTTGCTACATTACAACATTAATTTGAAGTTAATCTCCAAAGTTTCAAGGAAAGAGTATGCCTCTGTGAGCCATCGTAGCTGATAGATGGGATTGCTTTGTTCTTCTACTTGTGCTTTCAAGGAACATAACTAATTTTTTAACCCATCATATCTACAGTGTTATCAATAGAAAACCCATTATGGATCATTGATTTCTAAGTGTATTTGATATTTAGGTTATTTTTTGCTGCCTTTTGTTTTGAATGTTTTAGTAAGGGCATAATAACAGGAAGTATTTTATTACTGAAAGATAAAATCCAATCGCCTGTAATTAGGGATAAGCTGAACAATACTAGAGCGTGCATGACGTGTTTCAGCTTTAGAGAGCCCTCCAAATTGTAGCGAACACCTCTTAACGATTTAACCCATCAAAGAATTGTGAATGTTAGTCTTGTTTGTTCCTTCCTTCTGGCTTTCGTACAAGGTGCTGGATTCCTGTTACCGGGAGAGTTTTGCTAATTTGCACCCACTGACAGTCTGATGTCCTTTGGTAATCTGCCACGTGGGCAAATGACTACCCAAACTTTGTCTGAACATCAAATATCTGCATGCGTAAATTGTTAAAAGAAAGCATTTTTCCTTCTGTACAGCATATAATTTAATCCATTATTCCTGCCACCTTTAACGACTGCGTATGCCTGAAAGCAGAAAATTAAATAACTGTTTGCCATTAATACCAATTATTATATTTAGACAGCTTGCTAACCACCTAAAGTAAAAATGATGCTGTACAAATACCACAACTGCCTTTTAAGTAACTTTTTTTTTTAGGTACGTGAAAATTCTCCTTGTTTGGGCCTCTGAACCCTCATAGAATTTGTCCTCTGTGATATGTTAATATTTGGAAGTGTAAATAAAACTTTGTGAGTTGTGGTGCGATGCAGAATGGATTTCTCAGGACTGTTACTCTACGGATAATCTCAGGAGACGTTTGACCATCCTGTGCTGGCTGTAGATGTCACTGCCACCATGGGCTGTAGCAATTAATATGCAAATAGATGATTGACTGTTGAGCAGATTTTGACCTAATAATGTCTACTTTATGCAATTTTCAGGTATGGGCTGTTTCTGGGGAGCCGAGAGGAAGTTTTGGAGACAGAAGGGAGTCTACTCCACTCAAGTGGGTTACGCAGGAGGGTATACTCCAAATCCTACCTACAAAGAGGTCTGCTCAGGTGAGTCTTTCTCTTTGATTTTTAAGGACTGTGAGTAAGGTCCTGTCAGATTGTGAGTGACGATGAAGAGTGAAAGGAGTGACCACAGCAACTAATGAGATTTGGTATTTATTCAACCCTGCTATTGGCCTTGCGTCCTAAACTGTGATGAAATCTATGGTATGCCCATGCCATTGTTGTCTCCTAATAATTAATGAGCTAATACGTGTACAAATATTCTGAGGAAAAAGACAAAATAATTTTTTTCAGGAAATGAATTCTGTTTCAAATTATGCAAATCTGTTCGTTAGAAAAAGCGTGAGTTTTGATTTTACTTTTGTCTGTATCTGAGTATAAACAAAAATCAGAAAGCATGCATTCTTTTGTTTTCTTTCCATAGAACCAAGAGGTTGTATGGAGAAGTCTAAATTGATCATTTGCATTGTTATTAATAATTTGTTATTTTTTCTACAATTCAATGCACAGCATCCTGTCATTTTCACGCCAAGCCCTTGCATTTATTTTTCCTTGTGCTCTTATACTAATCCTTCTACAGGACTAATAACCCAATACAGTTTCTTTCAGTGATCTAAAACGTAGAACCACTGGCAGCCAGCTGACTAATGTTGCCATTAAAACAAATTCTTACTTTCCTATACGCGCTGGTGGAGAACAGCTTGGAGGTTTTCCTTTGGTTTCTTTTCTTGTTAATGCTTTTTATGCCAAATGCTGAAGTTGATATACTGTTCTCCCCGACAATCTGTCACATAGGTTTGATAGGAAGAGGGTAAAAAGTTCAGTGGCACAAAAAATGGACACGTTAGCACCTGTGCAGAAGTGCCACAAGGCATCCAAAAAAGCAGAAACTTTCTGGAAATAGTAAAAACTGTGAAAATAGAAGTTTTAAGGTGGTGTAGAATATACTATTTGAGTTGGAAAAGACCTACAAGGATCATCTAATCCAACTGCTTGACTGCTTCAGGGCTGACCAAAAGTATGTTCTAGAATCATAGAATGGTTAGGGTTGGAAGGGACCTTCCAAGGTGTACTCATTGGAAATTGCCTTATAAATGCTAAAGAAAACATAATAGATTAGGGAGAATTTTCAGCAGGAACATAGAGCATTAGGCATGCTCCTGAGTACAAGTGTTTAGTGTATAGGAATTTAAGAATATCTAGAACAAAATCAAAGGACACCGTGCTTTTCTCATTAACGGGTGCATAGATCCCCAGAATTCCTGCCCAACGTAGCAATGAGAGGCGTAATCTGTGGAAGGATCAGTGATACCTGTCTTATTTATCCAAATGATCCATTACTTCCTAATACTTCCGCAGTCTTGTATTTTGTACTTTCATCATTTACCTGCACGATCTGTAGTTTTAATGAGCATATGTGGTCCAAGACCTATTTGGTAATTATTGTCCACTCTGTTTAATGGCCTGGGTGTTAAATAATTAGATTATTTATGTAGAATAGGGATGTGCAGCACAACTTCTCTTTCCCAACGCACTCACGGTTCCAATACACCAAGAGTAGTTACGACGGACTGTTGAGCGTTCCTCCAAAGATGCTGAGTGCTGGCTGTTGGCCAAGGGGAGATGTGGACACAGGACAACATGGTGTCACCAGGGAAGTAGAAAAGAAGGTACCATCTCTTTTAGCTCTGTGCAGTATAGGCTGATTTTGTATTTTATAATAGCTCCATAGAATTGTGAGCTTTGCGTTTGATTAAGATACTTTACAAGCTTTTTGTAGCTACTTTGTGTTGTATTTTATCGATAGCAAAGAAAAATAAAAATGGTAATTAAATAATAAGAATCCTGGCATAAAGAAATGGGGAAAATCTTTGAAGTCTGTTTTCTGATGGCTTTTTTTTTTAGTTAGATTTGTAGTGCAAAAACACAGCTGAGGTTATTTATCTAGTGCTTGTTTTTATACACATTTGCGTTATGGATGTTTGTACGCCTGCAGGCGCTGGACACCAGAGGATTTTCTGCTCGGAGATATCCAGAAGCATAAGCACGTATTTCATAGCCTTGTCTGCGTGAACGTAAACGGGATGTGTATGTGCTACACGTTTCTGTTCCTAGCTGTGCAGCCGAGCTGAATTGGAGAATTAGCTGATTTCTGCATGCTATTTTTTCCCTACTTAGCTTCCTCTAGCTCTATTTTAATCTGATTTTTTGGGGGGCAAGTTTTTTTCATCTTTGAACATACTTTTTGGAAGTCTCTTCAAAGAGAGCTCTCACAAGCTCCACTAAGATATTGCCATCTGACTGCTTCTAGTTGCCGTGGTTTTCAGTGGGAAGAACAGTTCTTATGAAAGAGTAGACTTCAGTTAGGCACTATGTGATTGCCACTTGGTAATTTATCTGTTCTGGCAAGACTGTATCTCTGCTAAACACTAAAGTCATGTCCTCTAAATCCAACTCTAGAAAGGACATCAAAGACATCTAGACATTATCCACTTGGCAAGGCTTTGAGCTTTGTTTTCAGCCAATGCAGTTCTGAGCATCTGTGCAGGAAAGTTATTTTAGTCCAGCACCTTTCTGGCACTCTACTCTGGAGGAAAAAAAAAAGAAGGCAACAAATCTTTGGATGAAACATTTAGCACTTCTAAAAGTACATTGTCAGCCGAACTTCAGGCAAAATGGTGTGGATCTACTCTTTTTCCCATGATAAGGTCACTGAAAACACGTCAACCAATTGTGGATTTTTTTTTTTTTTTATTCAATTGCCTAAATGTAGGATTTCATGCCATTTGAGATGCCTCAGAGTATCCCATGTGCCGTGCTACAGTCACATCTGACAGTTTTTCGTCAATGACCCAGCTGTCCTTGGACATCTCAAAAGTAACTGGATGCCTGTATGTGAACAACTAATTCAAATCTAAGGTATCTATACATACATTCACTATCCATACTTCTATCTGAGCTAAAGACATGGGCCATGCACTGTTAATTTATGTGCATATGTGCTGCCTCCATGTTGAGGAGGCACGGAAGCGTGTGCCTGCATAAGATTTTCCAATCTCTTGCTCTTGGATATTCTTGGGTTCATGCGCTGTTCTTGATCATGTGTCTATCGTCTGATCCGTGGATGTTATTTATCATAGAATCATAAAATCATAGAATGGTTTAGGCTGGAAGGGACCTTTAAAGATCATCTAGTTCCAGCCCCTGCTTGCCCTGAGCGAGGACATCTTTCACTAGATCAAGTTGCTCAAAGCCCCATCCAACCTGACTTTGAACACTTCTGATGATGGGACATCCACAACTTCTCTGGGGCAACTTGTTCCAGTTTCTTACCACCCTGACTGTAAAAAATTTCTTCCTTATATCTAGTCTAAATCTGCTCTCTTTCAGTTTAAAACCGTTACCCCTTCTCCTGTCACTACAGACCTTGGTTAAAAGTCTTTCTTCATCTTTCTAATAAGCCCTTCTACATATTGAAAAGCCACAGTAAGGTCTCCCTGGAGCCTTTTCTTCTCCAGGCTGAATAACATCTCCCTCAGCCTTTCTTCGTAGGACAGATGGTCCAACTCTCTGACCATTTTTGTGGCCTTCCTGTGGACCTGCTCTAACAGGCCCGTATCTTTCTTGTACTGAGGACCCCAGAGCTGGATGCCGTACTCCAGGAAGGGTCTCACAAGAGTGAAGTAGAGGGAGGGAATGACCTCCCTCAACCTGCTGACCACACTTCTTTTTATGCAGCCTGGGCCATCTATCTGGACTGCAAGCATGCATTGCTTGCTCATATCTAATTATTCATCTGCTATCCCTTCCCTCAAGCATACCAACTGCACACTCAGCTTGTGAGACGAAGAAATTTGCTGAGGGTGCGCTCAATCCCACTGTCTATGTCATTGACAAAGATATTGAACAGTACTAGTCCCAGTACAGACCCCTAAGGGACACCACTTGTTACTGATCTCTGTTTGGTCATTGAGCTGTTGACTGCAACTCTTTGGATGTGACCCTGCAGCCAATTCCTTGTCCATTGAATAGTCGATGCATCAAACCAATATCTCCCCAATTTAGAGACAAGGGTGTTGTGTGGGACTGTGTCAAAGGCCTTACAGAAGTCAAGGTAGATGGCATCAATTGCTCTTCCCTTATCCACCCCTGCAGTCACTCCATGATAGAAGGCCATCAGGTTAGTCAGATGACTAATCAGTCAGGCTTTCTGCTTAGAAAGTTGATCTTTCTTACATTGCAAGAACTACAGCTCCTGCTTGCTGATGTACCAGCAGCCAAAAGTGACAGGAATACGTTCCACGTACACTGGCTCATAGAGCCCACAAAGATTTTTGTCACCCTGTGTATTTAGGGTGTTCCATAATGATCTTAAATAATGTCTTGTTTGGAGGCCTCTGAGGACAACGATGCCCTAAATGCAATTGATCTTGAAGTCTACAGTAAGATGGCAATAACATCTGTATTTAAATACCTGTAAATTGAGGAATTACTGCGATGGAGGCTTGGAGCACATTGATTGCAACTTGATATTCTACTTCACTCTTCATAAGTAGTCTGTTAGTCCTGAGGATCTTCTATAGAAAACAAGAAAATGGTGTTTCTTTATTTTCCTCATGCTTTTAGAATATTTTCTAGAAAGAAAGTATTTTGTTGCTTCCAGTGAGTACAGGTCTGTTTTCCACACCTGTGGTGTTCCAGTCTTCTGCCACAATCTTCATTTGATGGACTTCACTGGGAAGGAAACATGATCTGCAGACCTAGAACTAAGCCGCGTGAGGGGACATCATTTCTCTTGCAGCACCCAGTTGGTGGCCATACTGTTACAACACTGTGTTGGTACTCCATGAAAACTTAAGCCTCTAAGGGCAAACCTCCAACCTCATACACCTTGAAGAGCAGCATGATTCGCCTCTCCGTTGGGGAGGTGGTAAAGTCATGATTCTGCTTGAAAGAATCAGGTTAGTGTTAGCCCGTTCAGATGTGGGACAGGTCATTTGAAGATCCTCCTGTCAATTGGTGTGATATTACCTGGCTAAATTAATGTTTAAGAGATAGTTGAGTTACTTTGAAGCTTGTGAAGACAGTGCTGGAAAATTATTTTTACATTCTGTGGTGACAACCATACAGATGAAAAATCTGGAGTGCGTGGAGGATTTTGAGCTATTTTCAGTGCGTTAGCCTAATACAGAAATACACCATTTTTGGCCAGCATTAGACAATCCAGGATGTTCATTCAGTGTGAAACATCTTTTCATATTTTGCTTACAGATGTTCAGAACAATTCTGTTTGTCTGTATATTCATAAGCTTTTTGAAATCTGCATAGCTCAAGTGGCGCTGAAATCAGAAGGGAAAAACTTGGCTGTTGTTATTCATAAACTGGTTATGTCCAATTACCATATGAAATATGCAGCTAACGATGATTTTCTTAAAAGCAGGGCAGTTTATAGGCTTATGGTTGAAGCTGTTAACATCTAAGCAGGTAATTTTGTTCTGTTTTGGGTTTTTTTTTCTTTATCTTCAGTGACTATAATGTAAGAAAAATAGACGAATATGCCTGTTTATTTTTCAGTATTAGTTAGAAGACTTAGTGAACGTAACAGTATATTTAGTTAATTAAACCAATTTATAATCTACTCAATTCCCAGTACCTTTTTGAAGCATATGCTCTTGTACACAAGTCACATTTCTTAATAATTAACAATGCAACCCAAAAGTGCGCTGCATGGACTTAGTTTCTCTGAGTTACATAAAACACTTGATTGTGAAGTGGTTTCGCATTTCTGAGGCAGCAAACCCATGTTTTTCTGAGGGATAATATTGCCTCTTGCATACCAATTAGTCTTTTGACTGATTCTTATATGTAGGAGTTCCAGTTCTCCTTAATGTCTGGGCTTCCAAAGGTCATCTGGAAGACTAAATAGCTGATGGAAGAGAGTGGAGAAAGGCAAAATTAATTTCTTGCTCTGTTACCTCCTATCCCTTTGGTCAGGTGGTGATTTACAAAGTTAATTCCATCTCTACTTCATCTTTGTTATTCTTGAAAGAGAGGACAAGACAACCAATGAAGCTCACAACAGGCTGATGATTAGCATATTTTTGCTTTAAGAATGAAAATCATAGAATCATAGAATCACAGAATGGTTTGGGTTGGAAGGGACCTTCAAAGGTCATCTAATCCAACCCCCCTGCCAGGAGCAGGGACATCTCCAACCAGACCAGGTTGCTTAGAGCCTTATCCAACCTGGCCTTGAACATTTCCAGGAATGGGGCATCCACTACCTCTCTGGGCAACCTCAGCCAGTGTTCTACAACCCTCATTCTAAAATTCTTTTTTTTCCTAATATCCAATCTAAATCTACCTCCCTCTTATTTTGAAACCATTGCCCCTTCTCCTGTCACAACAGGCCCTGGTGAAGAGTGTCTCCCTGTTTTTCCTGTAGGCCCCGTTTAGGTACTGGAAGACTATTGAGACAGTGCCTTGTATTACTTGAAAAGCCCTTCGTTTAGACATCAGAACACTATTCCAAAGTGGGTCTGACTCTCCAAAATGGTTGAATGTATAATTAAACTACACGTATTCCCTTCACTTTCCGTAGCTCAGAAAGGGATCTGAAGATTTTCATGAACAGAAACTAAGTCCACAAGATGAAAGTAATGAGAGTGGCTCAGAACATTTTCTTTTATTATTAAATCTCTGTCAAGAGAATAGATTCCTGTTGTGCCTTTGTCTGTTCTTTTTTTTTCTTAGAAGAACAGGATATAGGAATTTTAATGACTTACAGATTGTGCGAAGAATATCAGTGTTCACCATGCCCTTGATCTGTACAACATGCCTTGATATGATTGGCCATTTGCTCCACCTCTCCCCTTTTTTTTGCCTTGTTCACCTGTAAGGAAGGAAGGAAAGGTCAGCCAATCAAGGTACAAAATACTGTATTGATCAAAGGTAATGTCATGTGCTGTGGATATTAGTGTTTTGTATATTTTTGTAGCAATTGATGAACAGGATTTTACAGAAAATATATAATTTTTATTAACTGGGCCACAGTTTGAATAAGTTGTGTCTCTAATCATGAGACCATAGTCCTAGGAGCCTCCTAATGTGCAGACAAAACCTTAATATAACCCTGAAAACTAGAATTTGTCCTCGATGCGGTTGCTAAGTCATGAAGTAAAACGAATGTACCAATTTCACTTCAAAAAATCATTTGGCAAGGTGATAGCAGATGCTGCTGCGATGTTAAAACCTTGGCAACAAGAAATGTGACAGATGCACTGAATTTCAGTTACCTCTTTATTGCATTTCTACCTAGAAAATTGGGTACGTTGACATAACTGACATGTTCTTTTTCAACAGAGGAGCTTGTTGACCAAGAAAATTTCATTAGACCTTAGAATGTCAGGATACAGAAATGTATTCTGTAGATTCATCATTTGAAAATAAAAGGTAGAATAAAGATTTTTACCAACCATTGCCTGAAAAACAAAATGCTCCCTGTCCACAAGGGATGGTAGCTGCTCTGCTTAGAGAGTTCTGCTACATCTCTAATCAAGGTTAAGTTTACATTTCCACTTCAGAATTTGACTTCTTAGGGTTAATATCTTGGCCGATTCACGCTTGAAGAAATTAAACTGACATTTATTTAGATACCTGATTGTGCCTTGTGGCAAATTTAAACTCCTAGTAGCCTCACTGCTGTCCTCTGTTCCTTTTATCTATTTATCTCAGCATTGCCCATAATCACAGGCTTAGGTAGTAGTAGCAGTATAAATACTAAATATATAATTTATTATTAACAACTTTATTTGTATTATATTCCTGTGAGATGTGTTGTTTCTGCCTTTCTCATCTCCTGGTTTTATTAAAGATATATATAAGATGAAAATGTGATAGCCCCGGAGGTTGAAAGAGTCATTACAGAACAAGTCAACGACAAAATCTTCTGACCTGGAGCCTCCACTGAGTTCCCAAAGGACCTTCATTTTCAGAAGAGAGTCCGTGCAGGATTAGGCTGTGATGTTCGCCGTGTCACTGTGCTTGAAAACAGAAGGTGCAGCAGGGACATGGTGTACTTGTGAAAAAGATGATGTTACCAAAGGGCTCACTGTTGTTACTA
>JAAGAY010133744.1:0-22041 GCA_011801015.1 Ardeotis arabs
TCTTGTGTCACTACACTGGGATGGAGAGGGAAAGGGTAGACTCCCAGTGTAGGCAAGGTTAAACCCAAGCTCTGCAAGGGGTTTGTAGGAGCTGCATGCACCAGTCATGGCTGTAAAAGGGTCAGAAACTAGGGGTTTCATTTTATCCCTTTGGGCTCTTCTTTCCCTCTGCCCTCTCTTTTTGAGGTATTGACAGAACAGTATAGAAGTGGACATTTTGATTTTTCCAAACATGGCTCTTTTTTGTTCTTCTTCTCTGTCTGCCCCCCTTGTCCCCCCTGACATTCGTTGCTCACATCAGGACCTGTTCTCGAGTCTCTGGGAGGCGCAAAGCAAGGAGGCCACCTCCAACCAGAGCAGAGGAAGCCAGAAGGATGGGAACCACCTTGGTTATCCCTACGAAGGAGGCAAAGATTGAGTTTCCCAGGATGGCACCAAACTTGCAAAGCCCATTGAGGATGCCAAAGGCTGTTGCCCTGGGGGGAAGAAAAGCAGAAGGCAATGAGTTAGGAGGGAGGTTCTTGGCGTAACTACAGAAGATCTGGATGGGTAATTTTGTGAATGCTCTTATGTTGCCCAGGCTGCGCTTCTAACAAGTAAAGCCAGGCAGAATAAATAAATAGGTAAATAGATGTCACTGTTTTGCATGTCTGTGTGAACAAGGAGAATGTCTGTCTGTACTCATTTCTCCATTTCATCTCAGCTTCTCCCTAGCCCTAGAGTGGCCTGCTATGACAGCTTTTGCCCTTGCCAAAGACAGCAGGACACAACCTGCTCTAGAACTTGTCAAAGCCCTTCCAAGCGCTAGCTGGAGTGGGTTGTCACCAGAGAAACAACCAGGGCTCTCCTCCAAATTCTGCTTCACCCAGCAGCTAAAAGCAGGCTGCCTTCAAAGCAGAGTCCTTATCCTTCCCTTCTGGCCTCCCCCAACAGCCCAAAAAAGGCAAAAAAGGCTTATAATAATGTTGCAAGGAAAGACTTAATCTGCAGCACATTCTTCCAAACTTTCCTGTGCTGCCCCATCTCCCAAACCGTTCTGTGCACATGGTTTTCTCCAGGTTGTGGAGGGGAAGGCTCTCAAGGTGATGAGCTATGACAAGAGGCTGGGACATACCGTAGGAAAGGCCAGACCTCTGTGCACATCCATGGAAGTGACAGGCTCTGTATTTTATCTGCCTGTATTCCATACTAACCACTGTCCATGCAGAATTATGCTTGCAAATGTCTCTGCTGATCCAGTATAGCTGCAGGACTACCCAGCCCTTAGGGACTGGTGAAAATTTAAAAAAATACACTTCCCCCATCTACATGTATCTAGAGTGAGCATTGACTTTTTCCATCAGGAACTGAGAGGCTGAAGTCAGAGGATGGAGACTAAAAGGAGAAATATTCTGAGCACCTTTTGTCAGTGGGGTAGAGCTCCACGGTGATCACATCCAGGGCATTCCAGGCGGCAATGCTGGCCCCACAGAAGAGGCACTGCCAGCCGATCATTGCCGACTCACTGTTGCCGAAAAAAAGAAAGAAGCAGCACACTGCTGAGATCAACATTGAGCCACCTATGGGGGGAAACCAAGAGAAAAATGTTGGCAGCAGTCTCCCCTGTCCACAGTTGAGCAAACATGTTTGTTGATAAAGATGGCTTTCAAATCACAGCGTTTCACCCCAGAACAAATTCAATCTGCAAGAATCCAAAAATACCTTGATGCTGCCTATCTGTCATTCTCTAATGCTGGAAACCAGCCTGAAAATGTTCTCAATGACCATCTGATCTTGCTGATAGTCCTACTCTATGGAGACTCTGAAGACAGGCTTTTCCAGGCAGGTTTCCAACATCTAAGACATCCAGATGGACCCAGGAAGAGCAGAAGCAAGTAAACAAGAAAGTCAATAAGGAGGAAGAATCATTATGAAGGTTTTTCAACTTGAGTTTTGAGTGAAGAGCTGGTGCATTTCATATCGTATTGAAATCACTTGACACATTTCTAGTCTCAATTAGGATAATTTACAGTCAATTGTATGAAGCACTTGAGGTCTCTTTTAATTATAAGAACATCATTAGATTTCATGGCACATTTGCACAGGAGCTATAATTTTATGAACAGCACCGAGGGAGAAAGTGAGAGCATTCATGCTCAGTTAGGCACAGTTCAGATTCAGAAATATTAATGGCTACATCACTGCCTGCTACCCCGTTGGGAATTTTCACCTGAAAGATGCAGTTTTTGCAAAATCAAGGTATCTTTCACTGGAAAATTCTGTTGTTGCTGAAATATCTCCATTTACCACCAGGAAGCCAAACAGGATTTTTTTTTTGTTGGGGGTTTTTTGAATTAATTTGACACCATCCAAAATAATTTGGAAGCTGAACTGGAACTAAAATGTGTCATTTTGGACATTATGTTGTATTTTGCCACTGTGGTGCCCTGCCTATGAAAAGCTGCCATGCAGGACTCCATGTCCATTTCTCCTCCACAGTACCTGGCCAAACTACATCCTCCACTGTGCAGTGTGAGTATTCCCTCTGCTGAAGAGGCACAGTGCAGCATTAGGGTCACCATGTGTGCACCAGGAGATCTGACATTGGGCACAGGAGAGAGTTTAGTGGAACATGATAAAACTGAACTGAAGTCCCAGTGAGGCACATAACGCAAAAGCGAAATTCACTTTTCGTGTTAAGCTAACCAGAAGTAATATGTTCAACAGAGTGATACGGGTGCGATGCCAGAAGGCTGTTTCAACTGAAAATTCCATAGTGAAACATTTCAGCGTGTCATTACTAATTTTTGTCCTATACTTTTCATTCTGCAGAACGAATAAGCATTTAGGATTCCAGCTGTCATCTCAATTCCAGATGAAAATCTGAAATGCTGACATGTTTGCAGGGTTGACAATCTGATTCTCATTCAGCTTTATTTAACTTTTTTCCTGCAGACCCTCTGGTGTTTTGGGGTCTTTTCCAAATTCACTACATGAACACTGATTTCCCCTCACAGCGTACATTCCTGACACACCAGTGGGGGTCATCTTGCTTATCTTACCCTGTTTTACAGTGTGGCTAAGCTAACTAAACTTCTGTCTGTTCTCAGAAGAGAGATGAGCTCAAGAGAGTAAGTCATCTCTTAACTCCGAGCCACGGCCTTGGTTTTATTGAACTCACTTGGCTGCCCCTCAAGGCATGATTCTTATAGTACCTGGAGAGCAAGGTCTGAACCCTGGAGGAAGCAACACCAGAAATTCCTGAAGTATCATAACGCTGATAAGGTGTTAACTTATTCCCGTAACGCTAAAGGGTGGCATCTTGCTTGGCTGTGACACGGCCAGTTAATCTACCATATGCTTTTTGAAGCTGTTTGCAAAATCATTTGAAAATCAGAAAATCCAAAGAGGGAACTCCTGGGCTGTCAAGCAGCCACATCAAATAATCTTTGTGCATATTCATTGCTACAAGCAAAGTGCTCATTTATTTTATCAGCATCAACTCGACAGCACCAAGAGGTCCTGCTTCAGCTCTGACCCTGTTGTACTGAGAGATGAATAAACATAGAGGCTTTGACATAAAAGCCAAAATAAAAAAGGAGGGTGTCAATGATACACAGAAAAGCAGGGTGAGGAGGCAGGGAGCGGGTACTTTGCCCACTGCCATAGAATAGATCACTTGCCTCACCCTGGACTCTTTTTACCCTTCTGCTCCATTTGATATGGGAATGACTTGTCCCCACCTGAGCCATCTCAGCTTGCGTTGGTGTGTGCCGATGCAGTGTGTGCCTTCACGCTGACCTTGGCTCTTTGCAGAGTCGTGCTCCCACCCACAACCTGCACCATGCACCCATTTTGCCCACTCACCGATCATCTTTATCCTCCCTATTTTGTCCATGAGTAACGCAGAGATTATGTTGCCCGGCAGCACAGACAGGCTGCCCAGGAAGCTGACTAGGTAGATCAGAAAATCATTGTCCTCCTCAAAGTCCAGGTGACAGCCTTCCTTCTCCTTCAGGAATGTGCTGTTTATGAGCCTGCAGTTGATGAATTTGTGTTCGTAGAGATCTGTAAGGAAAAGAGGCAAAGTCTTGATCCTGTTTGACTGATGTCCCTTCATACAGCAGCAACAGGAGTCAGGATCAGAACCAAATCAAAGATCTGAGAGGAGCTCCTCTTCAAATGGAAATGGCCAGGGAGTATTTATCTTAGTGGCAAACTCGAGGTGCCTACTTGGTACCTAGGGGGTGTAAACTCATGCACTCCTTATATTTGTGGAGTCACCTGGACCAGTATCCTCATGCCACAAGGATGGGACAATGCAGGCTCTTGCTTTCAAAGCATTATGGTTTGTGCTCTATTAGAGTAGAAATGAAAAGCTTTTTCAGGATAAACTAACGAGTATTTTACTGCTGACAATCATCAACCACAGGTTGGTTAAAATTATATTTTAAGCCAAATTTGTTGAATCAAGCTGTTAAACTGCTTAGGCATTTTGCCATTACTTTACTCTGCCAAGGTCTGAGTGCAGACTTTTGCATTTCCTGTGCAGCAGCCAATGGCACCAGAAGCCATGGAGTTAAAAAGAATGATGGAGCAACCTGAGGACTCCTTCCAAATGCATCACTCTCTTCTCTCTGTCATCACTCTCATCACCCAGAACACACACAAACACACCAATTCCTATCATCCTTTCTCCTAGAGTCTGATAAAATAATTCCTAATTACAGAGATGAGACCATAGCAGGAATCCCATTACCAGTATTATAAAAGACAGTAGAGATGATGGTGCAGTTTTCGAAGAAGGTCTCGCTGGATGTCACATCTTCAAAGTAGCATTCCTCAAACAATGAATCCTCAAATCTCACTTGCTTGAATTTCATGCCAATAAATCTGTGGGGCAGGAAACAGAACTTCACTCTGTGTTCAGCGGTATTTTCTACACTCTATAGCGTATAATGGCTGTTTCAAGAGACAGAGCACTAATGGCCGTTCCTGGAGTCATTGAGAGAAAATTGTAAACTCAATGCTTACATCTTTTTTATTTAGTAGGAGAGATGGGTTTGAAGAGTGTTTTTTTTTAAAAGAGATAGACCTTTTAGGATTCCTGGCAGTTTTTGTATTCCTCAAAATAATCACATCTAAGAAAATGTGCCTCTAAGGCTGATGGGACACAAATCTTCTCACTTTCACTACTAGTCCTTCTGAAGAAGCCATAATTTCACTCAGTGCATGGCATTTTCTTTGTGAACTCACCTTGCTTCTTCCTTATTCTGCCCCTTCCTACAGCATAAATAACAACAGACATTGTCAGGAGCCCATTGAGCCATTTGGTGAAAGGCTTCTGACACTTGTTTAAACTCAAAGTGATATTTTAAACAAAAATGCAGAAGGGTTTCTAGAGAGAGTAGGGAGATTATCTGAGTTCTGCTTGTAGCCATCTCTGTTTAAGGACTATTGCTTATCATGTAATGAAAACAGATCACACTAAAAATAATTGATTGTGTCAGGTGATTGATTTCTCCTCTGATGGGAAGCTGACATGTCTGACCTGCCTGCCTGAAGGATGGCACAATATTGATTTACCTGTGAAATTTTGCAGGGACACTGAGAAGATGTATTAGTTAACGTACAGGCATGTTTGGAAGATGTAAGGAGCTATTAAAGCAAGCATTATTGCTCCAGTTAAGGAGGCCACAACTGTCACCAAATAAAAAGCCTTCTAACATACACCTAGAAACTTAATTGGATCAAGCACTTACAACACCGTCGCGCGTGATGGCTGTTTACATCATTAAATGAGCACTGCAGGGCTTCTTAACTGAAGCTACTCACAGATATTATTAATGTGCAAAGTACCACAAGAAGACTATTCAAGTCTTTTGCTCCATGTAGAAGGTCTCATAGGTTACAACAAAACTTAAGCTCTTCTGCATTTGCTCAGTAATAGCCTGTGATGTATTTACTCCCAAAGGCTGTTAGAACCCCTTTTCCTGCAGTTTGCTTTCTTAACATCCATCACATAGCAATGGTCTGGTGTTCAATGGAGTTTTAACTCCCAGCCAAAGGCTAGAGGGAAAATGCAACTAAAAATCATATTGAGATATGCTCTGGGCGTTACTGGAATGTAGCTTGATCAGGTTTTGAGTTCTTGAATTGGAGAGGACCAAGGCAGGAGAATAGTAATGTGCAGCACAGTTTTATGTCTTTATCCTGCAAGGTGCTGAGCATCCTCAGTTCTCAAAGAAGTTACTGAAAACTGAGCATCTTCTCTGGGCATAAGGTAAGGGTCTCCAGTTCCTAAATTTGACCACCATTCACTTCTCACTAGACTTTCTTTGACTGCTCAATAGGCAGAGGGATAGGAATTGTGGGGCTAGGTTTGCACCATCTCCTTGCATATCTCCTTGCTGCAGGGAAGGTCTCTGGGAGGACATCGGGACAAATACTGGGGTCTCCCACCAATGTCTGTCAGATATATGGCAAGGAAATAGAGACATATAGTTTCTGAGGGGAGAGGAACAACCTGTCTGGGCAATGAGGTATGGTTTCATCCATGAAGATTAAAGCAATGAGTCTTTTTTGTAACACTGAACATCCAGTGGGACCTCACCACATAGTGCAAGGCAGCTGGAGCAACAACCTGGCTAGTCTATCTGGGGCAATGGGATCTCCACAGAATTTACATAGGGTACTTTTCCACCCATTTTATTGGGATTTAGAAAAGTAATAATGGCCTGATACAAATCACTAGGATTTCTATTGTTGTGGAACATAGAGTGGTTGGGGTCCAGGCTGGATGCAGAAGAAAAACTACCAGGCCCAGCCCAAATGGGAGAAGACAGAGAGGAAAGCAATGTTGTTCTATTCACTGGCTTCAAACAACTAAAAGAGAAGGTGACACACTAATTCTGTGGGGAGATGCTGGCCAGTGTGGGGGAAGCACATTGGTACAACTGGCCATGACACAGCTCACACTGATGGGCTGCAGGATGGAGACCAGGGTAAGTCATATAGAGGACTTGAAGGAAAAATAACTTTTTATTTTGGATATGCAGCAGCAGAGCAGTTTCAAGTTATGGTCTCTGCTGCCCAGGACCAGTAGATGTCAGTCTGTGCTAAGGAAAGAGAAGTCACTTCTGCATCCAGAGCTGCCCAGCACTGCCAGGTGGGTACCCACTGCCCTGCTCCCAACAAGGGGCTCTGGCAATGCGAGGGGCTGAGGCAGAGTGTGAGAAAAACAGGATAAAAAGGATATTTGGTCTGTGGAAAACTGCCTTTGGGATTTGAGCAATAGAGACTGCATGTCCAAAGGAACAACATTCTTTTGTTTTGAGATTTTCAGGTTGGTGCAAAATGAAAAAGAAAATGAGCTTTCTAGAAATGTATTTCAGTTCACATGCATCAAACCAAGTTCTGTTCACTTACTTGTCATTTCTGTATTCCCCATTCCTATGGATCTGGTTTTCCAGGGTGAAATTAAAGGTGAAGTGCGACACTTCTTCCTCATCAAAGATTTTCACTCGGGACTCGTATGCTTCTTCTTGGAGATACCGGATCACGTCAGGGAACCAGACAATAAGGCCATAGTAACTATAGCAGGATGGAAGAAATACATTAGGGATACAAGATCCTGGCACTGCAAACATGGCAATGTTTTTCTAATGATCTACTTCATAACTGTAATCTTGTTCACTTAGGACAACTCAATTAAGTTTTAGTGACATTGACTCCTTGTCTAGGAAATACAGCAAGGTGCTGTCCTTGCTGCCCAAAAGATTAGCAGAGCAATAAGAACTTTGGAAACTCCCCCAGAAGGCAAACTTCTGCAAGTGTGAGGTTTAAGTGAGAGTTAGACAAAATTTACCTGTGGTTTGGATTTAAGCCGATCTGAATAGTTTTGTGCTAGACTAAGGAACAGCTGAGAATCAGATACAGTTGTGTCTGGACAAGATCAAATGAAAGATCTCGATCTGAGAAAGTCCATATACTACTGCACTACTGACCACTTCTCAAGTCCTCGTTTGTTCAAAACACCTTGTACTCCCATATAAGCAATCAGATTGATCAATAGTTCATGGGAAAGCAAGGGTTAGTACACAAAGACTCTCTAAAATAAGACCAGGATTAATTATTTTAATAGTTTATTTAAATGTGTAAATAATTATTCAAACTCTGAGGGCCGTCTAGCTTCCAGAAAAAGTTAAAGAAGTATCTTACCTTAAGGCCATTGTAAACCAAACCACAGCCAGCATCAGTGTGTTCATCCTGTACTGGGCTGTTAAACAATATAGCACGTTGTCCCAGACCTACAAATCCACAAGGAGGAATTAGCTGCAAGGACCCTCTAGCAGACGCTTGACAGATTAATTTCTGAGTGCATTATAAATTTAATGTCAGTAAAAAGGGCTCACTGGGGGAAGGTCAGATGTGTATATTCAGTGTTTGTTCAAAATTACAGTTATCAAGATAAATGGCTTACAAAAAAGATCACTTATTCAGCTATGAGCAGGGTACTTGATCTGGACCCTCTGTAAAGAGCTGGAGTGCATGACTAGGACTGAGCTGGGATGATGCACATCTCTCTCCGGTTCTATCAGTAAATGTGGATATGATCCTGTTCTCAGACCCTCTGACAATTTTGTCTTTTCAAATATATGTATGGTCTCAGAAGTGCTTTCAAATGGAGTTCCAAAGCTCACTGAAGAGCAAACACCCAAACACAGCTGGCACTTTAGGAAGGGTGAGATGAACTTAGGTTGGGATGAAGCCAAGAAGAGCAGGAGGGAGACCAAGATCTGCTTTTCTGGGCCCTTTATAGGAAACATTGCCAGGAACTCAAAGGGACGTAACTCCTCATGCTCTTAACTTGCCACATAAATGTAGTAATAGTATAGCATCTGCACTTCTATTAATTAGGAAAGACTCTCCTTTACTTTAAGCTCATCCTCCTAGACTAGTAATATCTATCAAGCTTTTCCACAAAGTTCTGCATGGGCATAGGTAAGCAGCATAGCATGTATGAAAAGTTAAATGAGCGAAAAAGAAAATATAACATTGATAGAAACTCAGTCCCAGCAGGAGTGAGGAGAAAACACTCTTCTGAATCCATTGTGGTAAATTCACTTAGGCTTGAGGGAGAGGGAATCAATATTTATCTGCTCAGAAGGACAGTCAAGCACTTGGGGCTGTAGCTCATCCTGGAAGCTCTGCACAGCTGAACTACTGTGATGCTCACAGGTGCATTTTGGGGCCTGCCTGGCAGTGTGGCAGCTTCTGGATGCACACTTCTGCGTAGAAGGTGCAATCAGATTGCAGCCCCTTGCAAACACCAGCAGATTTTTTTGAGTGAGAGTCAGGGTTTCAAGATACAATAACCTGAAGCAACGAGGAACTGGAGCCCAAAGCTCAAAAGCCTCTGAGAGATGTATTTTCTTCTCTTTACCTGTTTGAAAGTAGTTGTGATTCGGACTAGCCACCGCTGGTACCAGGTCCCCGTTGAGCTCTGGATTTCAATAAATTCATCTACTTGCTTTGGAGTTTTGATATAGGAAACCTGGAGGGGGAAAAAAAATATGAGAAAAAAAATATTGGACTGAAGTTTCCAGAATTGATCTTGGGTGGATTTTAAATTCCACTGTCTTCTGGGCAATATTTCTACATGATATCCCTTACATGTTATCACTAACCATCGAGCTAACTGGTTTAATTACAGCAAGGTATTTTGTTATACAAAGAAACCTGCCCTCCTTCCTTCCTTCCTTTCCTCCATCCTTCCATTCTTTCTTTCTCTCATTCCACAAAATATTTTGAGTGCATCATATCCACTTCAATGTTTCATTTATTCGCTAACGTGCCTGTGTACCACTTTATTTCTCTATCCCTTAAGTTCCCACTAGAAATTAGAGTAGACAATTAGAGTAAGAAGTATCTCCGTGATCAGCCACTTATAGCTGCATTCAACTGTTCCCTCAAGATCTCTTTCTTCAAAGACAACTGGCAGGAATATTTCTCTTTTGGCACCTTTTAAGTACCACTGGCAGAACTTCTGTGACAAATGAATGTGTAGATGGGAATCTTTGCATCTGAAAATGCATCCTGTCATCAAGTGAGCCCACACCGCGGGATCAATTCACTCCACCAATACAGTCTGAATTTTCAACACTGAACACCTGAATTGAACTGCTCAAGAAACCTTAAAAATTGGTCTCAGAAAGTATTTGCTCAGTAATTTTAAATAAAGAACATATTCAAGGAAACCAGATCTGTTTGTAAACACAAGGAGGTAAAAATTGACTGAATAAATTTCTAAGTATGAATGAGCATCTTGGCTCGGCTGTGGAGTCTCTGTGTTCCTCTTGCTGGCACTGTTTAAATGTCAGATCTGGGAACAGTCCCGGCACCAGCTGACTCACTGCGAACTGGCAACTTCTGGCCTATCAGAAAAACACAAAATCTGACAGTTTGTGCAACACCAGCCGCGCTGATCATCCGCCCATGCCAACGGATGTCAGTAAATCTTGATTAAGCCGGCACACTACACATCGAGGTGCGATACTGAGATCAGCTCATGCCATAGCAGTCATGACACTGTTGGATGGAGAAACGAGCCCTAATGGGTGCTGTACAGCTGCTCCTTCATTCTCTTACTCAGCTCAGACTCTCATAGTGGCCTACTTAGATAGATATTTTTTTTTTCTTTTTTTGAGTCTTTCTCCTCTTTTCCCTCTACTACACATCGAGACTGGCCAGCTCAGCTTGGTGTTGCAGCAATTAGTCTAATGGTCGGTAGTCTAACAATAACACACACTCATTAAGTTCCTACCTGAACCTGCACATGTGGAGATATTAATCTTTAATTTTCTCGAAGGATCATTCCTGAGGGCCCTGTTTTGTGACAACCCTTCCAAACATGAAGCCTTGTTCTTCATGCTAAAAAAAAAATCTCATTTTCTCCATCCTTTGAGAGCACATGTCCTCTCATCTTTAAAAACATAAATCAAGAGCTATTCCTTGGCTGGCTTACTGGGAGTTTACAACTGAATTACAGTAATTTGCAACTAACGTCAGCATGCACCTTTTACCTGATTTTACTATTAGCGAAGTCCATTGGTGTGACCTTTTTCAC
Organism: Ardeotis arabs; assembly: GCA_011801015.1. NCBI lineage: Eukaryota > Metazoa > Chordata > Aves > Otidiformes > Otididae > Ardeotis > Ardeotis arabs. The sequence continues at coordinate 11,108 of JAAGAY010133744.1, forward strand.
AACAAGCAGCAGACTAATGAGCAATAGCCACTCATCCCACTTTCCCTTGGAGAGATTAAAGACTGGGTATGAGGCAGGTGGAGTATGGGAAGCTCATTAGAAAGTACATGAAGTTTAATCAGAGTTTGATTAGAAGCCAGAATGGAGAAAGGAGTGACTCAGATCTCCCACATGACTACTATCTCTGTTACTTGGTTCTAGTCTCTTAAAGCAGACTAATTAAGCATGTGTGTACAGAAAATCATGCTGTAGAGTAACACCAGGAATGAAGAGTACTCACTGCAATTCACAGGATTGACCAATTCTTGAAAAAAACAGTCTGGCATCTAACTTTAAATGCACAAAACATATCTCAGAGTCCTTTTTCTGTTTGCTGGGGGGAGGTCATATTGAAAAAATAATAAGGAGGAACAAACTGGTGCTGTGCTGCACCAAAGAAGGTATGTTCAGCTGTTCGGCTTTTCTTTATACACCCTGATGGCTTTGTTAAACTCACCGTAAACACCCTCTCAGGCTCACCCTTGGCCCGCATGTTGGTGTCATGAACTTGCTTGAGGATCATCCAGGCTTCATCATGTTTACCTATCTGAAAACACCAAAGAAAAGGAAAACAAATGTTGGAGTTCCTAGCTCTGTAATTTACCAAAGTACAAAGAAAGCAATTCTAGAGGTGCAATAATGTGGAGGAGCACACATACCGCACTGGCTGCATTGAACACAAAGAGCTGAACGCATGGTTTGTATTCACAGAGTGCAGCATCTCTGTGCTGAAGAAAGCAATTATCCTAAACCTGTCTGAGGCAGGAGACGAGTCAGGAACAGAGATTTAAAACCAGATGAAAGAAGAGGAGGTGGATAAGGAGACCTGGGCTTTAATCCCTCCTCTGCTAAAGACTTGCAGGGTTAACATGAGCTAGATATTGCCACATTTCACATTTGTGAAATGGGAATAAAGAATACTTGCTTAAGAGCTCTGAGGTTTATGTATTTTACTCAGTAAAATGTACTCTGTCCTTTGCTCTTCCACTAGGATTCAGTAAATACGTGCCCAAACTCTATGAGATGTTTTCAAAATGCCTTTATTTGACTTACAAAAATCCGAGCACTCACCACCTTCTTTCTGTATCCTATTTGCCAGTGAAACACTAACCATCGCTGATTGACCCCAGAGTGTAGTTTTTGGGATTTAAGCAATCTGTGGAGCTAGCATAGACATGTAGGAGTGGATTTGCCTCTGAGCTTACGCTATGTGTATTTGATGGGACAAAGAAAGACAGACAGTGACACATTAGGGACCAGTTATCCTCTGCTAATATCAGACTGCAATGTTCAGATGAATCATCTTACCTCCAGCAAAAAACGTGGGCTTTCGGGCATGAATTTCAGTGCCACCAGGGAGGCGATACAGGGCAGAGAGCAGACGAGTACAAAGACTCTCCAGCTATGGAAGTGGTACTTGGTTCCCATACTGAACCCCCAGCCTGGAAACAGCAAGAGCCAAAAAGTAAAAATACTGACCAGACTTTCTGGTATTTTTCTCTCCTAAAGCAGCTCTGAACTTTACATCTCTGTGTGACACGGGGACAGGTTGAAAGCTTGCTGCACTTAGTAATGACAGCTCTTAGAGGCTGAATGGCATGCTCAGTAGATAACAGCAAGTAAGTTCATGTTCGTTACAGAAAATGGAACATACTTGCTCAGGCTCTGCCTTTTAAAAACCTTTTTTTATCTTTGAGTTTAGAAATCATCTAGTGATAAGAATAGCTCCATGCAGCTGTAGGCAAGTAAGGTTGGGAAAGGGTGGAGGAATCAGGGCCATAATTTATTGCTACTCAGTGATGTTACAAAAAGTTTACAAAGGTTAAATCTTCTCTGATCTGAGAGGCATGTTAGAGATGGTTCCTTTTCATCTCATATATCACACATCTATTTTACATTTTATAGAAGTGAGCTAGGAAAACAAGTTATTTTCTTTCAAGACCTACAAAATCTGATCTGGGATTCAAACTTAGAAGAATCAAGATCCTAATCCTGCATTTGAGATTCCCCCTTTCCTGCTCTTTTCCTGATGCCTGACTGGGTCAGGTATTCCCCTGCTAAGGACTAGAAAGTACAGCATCATTCTTATATAGCTCCATTTACTTTCCCTAGCTTCAAATCTCTGAATGCATGTTTAATTGATTTTTTTTTCTGTAAACATATTTATTCACATAATAAGGAAATCATCAAGCAATGGCTTTTGCAGAGGTCTCATCTTAATCTGTCATGGTGTTCTACTCATTTCACAAAGTTCCAAAGTAGTAGGTGGAACATGGAAAATCAAAAAGAGAAGCTATAAAAACACAACATCAAAAAGTTATCTGAAAAATAAATGTAATGTAAATACATAAGGGCCTTTTAAAGCAAATGTAGTTGCAGATAATAGAACTGTTTCAACTGGACGCCACTATGCAGTAAGTTTGCCTGTTTATTCCAGCAGACTCTGTCATATCATCAAAAGCATGAACATTTCTTTATACTGAGCATAATTTAAACATAGTAAAAATTAATTGATAGATAGATAAATATTAGTGGTTTTCTTCATGGTTTTTGTGGCCTGTCCTACTTTCCTCAAACAGGATTTTGCAAACAGCTGGTGTCTCTGAATACTGACAGAATTAATCTTTTCCGGTAGATATTGCTTCTGAAATTTTCCTAGGATATATACATGAATTACAAGGAATACCATGTGACATAAATTTTTGCTCCTCAGAGCACAAACATTTTTCAGAGTCCACCCACCTACTTTTTCTCTCCCATTTCCAGCCCTGGGCAGGGAACTGATTCTACTCCTGAACCCAATTAGGTGAAGTCGGATGTGACTCCAGCCCATCACGTGCTGGAGAGACATGTCCCCAGACACACAGCCCTGAGTGCTTTGGCACTTGGCTATGGAAAAGACCATGTGTCCTCACTGCTGTCATTCATAGCACGCAGTAATTCTCTGATTAAAGTTACTTATTTTTGATAACTGGCTCCATTTTTGCAATATAATCTCAGTTCGGTTTTCCCTAAATGCACTGACATTTAGATCAAGAGCTCAGGCACTGGCAGTATAATTCAAGGGGTGTATTTGAAGCTTTTGCTGCAAAACAGGCCCCACCAGTCCTATTTACAGTATCAGTCATGCAGTCACTTTATGAGCCCTTTTCTGTGCATGTCAGGTATCTATTATTTTCAGTGTTTTTTATGCTGGGATGTGTAAGGACTGACTAATGTTACCTGTACAGGATTTTGGGGTAGTGTAGTGATGCAGGAACATGGTATTGTCCAAAGTACAAACCAATTACCGTAGTGTGGGATGATGCTCCAAGCCATTGCTGAAGCATAAATGCCACCAATCATCCAGAACATGCAAAGCCAGCTCAGGTGTTCCCCCCTCTTCTCACGAGACAGAAATTCAGAGAAATAGGCAAACACAATGGGGAGGGATCCCCCAATACTGAGGAGAAAAAACAGCACATGGGAAGAATAAGAGTCATCTTCAATGTCTTTGTAGTTATGATTGTACACGTAAAAAGGAAGGTCACACTCACAGATGCACTGCACAAAAGTGAGACTTAGAGGAAAAATGCAAATCTCTCTTTGCTGAACTGGTCTTAGACATCAAAGATAAACAAGATCCTTCTCATACTCTGAAAGATGAATGTCCTGTACAGTTTATATAAAGCCAGTGTAGTACCTTGCTCTTCACCTAGACATCTCTGTTCTTTTGTGATCGCTCATTTTAGGGAGGCAAAATACAGGCAGGTGATGGGGATGGTTGAGGGTCTCAGTGGAGGCCCTGGCAGTAAGGAATGTAAACTGAGATGAACATTTCTCAGTCTCACTCGCCTTTCTGCACAATTTGGGCAGAACCAGAAGAATGTCAATGACCATTCTACTAACATTTAAGGGTCAGGAATGAGGTAACACAAACACATATGCTGAACAGCAGCGCTGTCTCTGCTTGGTACCAGATGGATCTCCTGAGCAGCCTTCCTTCTCCCACCCCACACACCCAAACTGCCGAGCTGTGATGGGATTTCTCCGGGACATGGGACGAATTCACCAGTTACCCACCCGAGGCCTGAGATAAGGCGGCAGAAGAGGAAGAATCCGTATCCCTGGACGAAGGAGGAGAGGAATGCAAAGGCAGAATTGATTGAAAGTGATATGATGAGGCATTTCTTTCTTCCCAGTTTATCAGCGAGGCCACCCAGTGTGACAGCCCCCACCATCATTCCTAAGTAGACTATCAAGCCTGGAAGAGAGAGAGACAGTGATTTTGTAACCAGCTAGAAACAGTATGCAATGTAGAAGCAGCGCCCGTATAGTAGCTGATGTCAACCCAGCATACTGTGTAATAAAGTAGAGATACCCCCATGCCCCCCTAAATTAGCTACCTCAGGTGCCAGGAACTCTCCATTGGTGGAACCTGATTTCTCCATCTTCTGCCCAGGAGCTTGGATTGCATTGCATCGTGCAATAGTGACATACCCTTATTTGACCAGACCCACATTTTCTTTCCCAACCTTGCTGCTCGCACATCCCCTGCACGTAAGCAATGGCCAGGCATAAGCAGCTTAGGATGCACGTGTCCCAGCTATGTGCCACCAGCGGTACAACAGAAGTCTGATGTCTTAACTCAGCTAACCCCACTGAGCACAATGGGACTGAAGATGTGTAGGGAGGAGGCTCTCTCTGGGTGCTGTTCATGCTCAGAAAGCTGTGAGAGCAGAGACACTGCTAAAGCATGGCTAAATCTCTTTGCAGGTTACCTATCCTACCCATGCTTCCTTTGCAGTATATAATCTCTTTCACTCTCTGCTTTTCCTAGCTTTATCTGAAAGGATCAGTCTGTTACCGAGACTCACCTTGTGTAGCACAGCTGCTTCCTTTATTACTGAGCCAAGATCTGGCATCTAACTAAAGGCCAACTTTCAAAAAGTGTGCAGTCTTGATCTGAAAATTTCAGGAGAAGGGAGAACTTACTGCTTATCTTCACAGTTTGCTCTTTAGAGTTATCACTCTGACATTTTTAAGAAAAATGGGTTCTTTTTTTTAACTTGACTTCATTAGATCTTCTACCATGGGGTCCTCAAAAGCAGTTTCGGTGGCTACACTGAATAGGAGAGAATGGTTTTCTTCTCCAAATAGGCTCCCTGTACCCAGCTCACAATGTTCTTGCTACACTGGCCTAAAAAATATGGCAGTTGTCCTTGGCTCTTCTACTGACATTGCCTTCAGATGAATCACCTGTTATATTGCCTTTTCCTTTATGTGAGTACCGGTGTAAATAGCATGAATTAATAATGTTCACATGTCCAGGAATATTTTTGTTCATTTATTTTATCTAGTTTCCAGATTTAGAGACTTCAGTGAGCAAGAGTATTCCCAGGAGGAACCGCAATCTATAGTCCTTTTGCCAGCAAAATTCCTGTTGAAGCCTGTAGGAGTTATGATGTGAATGGGCAGCAGGATCAGATACAAAGCATTTAAAATCTAATAGCAATCAGTGCTGCAGGGTTGGAAACATTGATCAGCTGGAGTGAAATGATTTGCTCTGCTGTTAAGGAATAACATCTGGGAATTGATCAGTCCAGCAGCTGGCAGCACGTGGACCAGGTCTTTGAAGGCTGTATTGGGCTCCAGGCTTCAGATTTTTGTTTTAGGCTTGTCTGTGAACAAATCTCTGTTCATTCCTTTGAGGAATCTCTGTTCATTCCAGAGAAGCTGAACTGTGTCAGGATGGAGGAATATCTGCTCGCCAAAAAGCAGAACTTGCAGTGCAGGTTGTTCTTGAAGGAAAAAATGATGCTTGGGGACTGTAAGCATGTCAGGTTCATGACCCACCTGAGCAGGGATTGAAGGAAACACCATAACTCAAGAAAAGTAACAGTGTTCCCTGCATCCCTGGCCACCAGTGAAGGCAATGGATGCTAAGCGAGTAAGTACACTGCCTTAATAGGAAACATTCCTATTCACTGACTGAAGAAATGCAACTAAAAGAAACATTCTTCAGGCATGGTTGGAGAACATCTGCTTGGAGGATCAATCCTCACTTTGAACCCAAGTGTTGACTTCTCTTGAGAGCCAGTACCTTCCCCAGTACCTGTTCTGTCAAACACATCACTTAGGAAACAAGGTGACGACGAATTTTTTTTGCAGTTTGTTAATGTTTAAACAAGACGATCGGAACGACGGCTGAAAGCTGTTCTGTGCCATCCAGCAAAGCTAGCTATGGGCTAATGCAGAGAGTTATTTGGCAGCTGATTCTGTCTTTTGATTGCAAATGCCTGCATTTGATTTTAAATACATTACTAAATTAAAAGCTATGCAGCAGAGAGCCACTGCAGCATTTCAAGGATGTTTGTCTCACATTGACCAGAAGCGGAGAAGTTTGGACATCTGAAATCTTCCCTGTTCCATAGCAGTGTGGTGGACTCACCTCTCTGTGAACCGTTCTGCTTTCTTTTCTATCCACACAATGTCTAACAGGTAATCAGAATTTTGTGTGTCAAAGGCAAAAAAAAAATCTATTCTTGCCTGCTAACAGCCTTTGTACCAGAACCGTGGCATAGGATTTTGTCCGTGCAGTTGTGCCTCCACCATAAGCATGTGGCTCTGTGCAGTCAATACCCAGACTCCCTGCGCTACCCTCCTGACCCGAGCTGTCCTGGTGAGGTTATCTAAAGGTGTGTAAAGGTTTCACATACTGATCTGCAGCATTCAGAGAAGATATGTACACATCTGAGAATCTGAGATCTCTTTGTTAACTTAGACCTCCACCTTGTTCACTGAACTGCAAATTACAAGGGAGAGCTGAGGCAAAAAACTGTTTCCATCCAAAATCTTTCTGAAGGAAGAATATTAATGCAGTGCTGTAAGGCTTAATGCTTTTACCCTGGCTCTTGAGCTAGATTTAATGGAGCAGCCCTGATCGCAGCCAGCAGACGGAAGTGATGATGCACTCGGTATCTACTCACTGGTGCATCGCAACCACTCATCTGACAGTGAGCCCTGCCAGCCCCATGCGAGCGGCGCACAGCACAGCTCAGCCCACGCCGCCAGACCCCAGTGAGGAAGAAAAAATTATCTACCAGAGTTTTGGGTTTTTTTTCCAGAGAAAATCCCTGGATGGCAGATGTTCATCCAAATCCTCTTAATAACAGAGGATGTCCCAGGTCAGGAGGAGGTGGAGGAGATTGTTACTGTTTTCTAGCTGGTGATTTATTGCAGTCGAATACCCAGCTCTCTGGCCATGGGAAGAGTGGGCTTAGCATGGGATGTAGCAGTGTTTGAAACCAGGCATCAAGAAGTGGAGTGGAGCTGTTTTTGTGGGCAGATTCTGACTGAACAGCCCAAATTTGTGATGGAAGGGAAGATTATATCTCTGCAACACAGCATCCGTCAAACAATGACCAACATAAAACAGAGCAGAGCTGTTAATATCACAAACTCACTTAGAGGATGTGGCTTTAGTTGGTTATCGTACGTGATAAACCAACGGACACATTGTTCCTTAGAAATTTAAAACAATGAAAATCTGTAGTAGAGGAAACCTCAGGGATGACTGGAGACTGTCTGCTTGGCCAGTTTCTGAGGGGAAGGATCCCAGTTATAGAAATGTTTAGTTCAGGGCTGAAACAAAATCAGCAGGACACTTTATTATGATGGAGAGATCTCTACTGGCAAGACTGCATGTTCTGGCCAGTATCATTAAACCTTTTTGGGGCAGCTGCTATAAAACACTGTCAGCTGATGGATCTTGGAACCCAAGGTGCAGAACAATGCTAGGCTTTGCAGATTGCTGTGTCCTGGATTAACAATAAAGTGGCAGGGGCCATGGAAGGAGTGGAATAGTTACTCATTAAGTCTTCATGCAGAAAAGACAGTCTCCTGGAGAACACAGTGATGGTTGTTACCTCTGAAAGAGATCCAGCTCGTATCAAGGAAACTAAAGTTTTAAGGAGAATTAGACAAAGAAATGTGATTACTAAATGGTATTTCTTCTGCTGCATTACTTCTGTCCACCTAGTATTCTAGGGAACAACATTACAATGGTTTGGACCAGAAACGTGACTTCAAACCACGCAGACTTAGGCTGTGCTAGGAGGGCTCAGCTTCCAAATTAACAAATGTAGTAGTTAGGTGAAATTTTAAGGGCAATTCTGAATAAGACATTATTTGCAGGCTATTCCACGAGTAATGGAGTATAATGAATGTCTGTGGGAGAGTCTGCAATAGCCTCCCATAAAATCTGTGGAAAACCAAAGAGCAGAAATTCTAAGAATAAATTTCAGGTTATGACTCATCCAATGCTGAAGTTATAAGGAAAATATGTGACCACTGACTGGGCTTATTCCCACTAGAAAAGAGGTAACACATACAGCATTTTCACACTAAGAAATGTATTAGTCTTTATTGAAGTTATGTGCTCTATGGTAGATGGGAATTGTGGACTTAAAAGCGGAACTTCTAGGAATAAAGAAAGGCAGATACAGTACATAGCTAAGCGTGTGCTTGTCCTGGTTCTGGCTAGGATAGTCTTAATTTTCATCTGGGCTGGGAGAGGAGCTGGAGCTGGTGGCACCTGTGGCTGGGGGATGCAGCTGGGATAGGTTACTAATTAGTCAGCACTGGGATAGTTTACCCAAATTGTCCCAAGGGCTGTTCCATCCCATGTGATGTCAGGCTCAGTATATAAAGTGGGGATGGGGCTGAGGGGCAGGTTTTGCTGTGTGGGAGGGAGCTGGGCATTAGGATTCACTGTGAGCTGTTGTACTGTAAGTTATGTGCTTAAGTGTATTCTGCTATTGTTTTTGTTTTCCATCTCTATTGTCTCTTCCTTTGCTGTTCTGTTACGCTGTTTTTATCCCAACCCACAAGTTTTGTCTGTCTGTCTTTCCTGATTCTCCTCTCCGTGCTGCTGAGGGGGTAGTGAGAGGGGGAGTGAGCAAGCAATGGTGTGGTATTTTAGCTGCTGAGTGGGGCTAAATCATGACAATGCTAAACTGTCTTTTTACTGTTTCAAAATATTTAGAAGTAAGTGTTCCAGAAAGAAAACAAACAAAAAAATCAAGGTTTACCTAGACTCCATCACAAGCATGAATTTCTTTCATTGACAGTTAATGGGATTAAAGCTCTTAAAATGAGACACATCTGAAAATCCCTTTCAAGTCAGGACAAGGACTCAGGGAATAAAGGGAAAATTTGAGTTGCAAAAAAACCCCAAAACAACTCAATAGGAAGAATTAGTCCCAGAGTCCTTGGGGCTGTCAGGAGGGTGAGGATGCTGCCTGGGTCCAGGTGCAGGGTTGTCTCATCTCTGCTAACAGGTCTGCATGGAGCCAGTAACCACAGGAACATGGAAGCTCCTACCTGCCTTCAAAGGCCCAGCCACCACCAGTACAGCCCTATGGTAATGAAGAAAGCTTTTGAAGGTGGAAGGCATTTGGACAACACAAGAAGATTAGGACCTTATGTATCTTGCAGTACAAACTGTAATAAAAACAAAATCCAAACGCTCTCACCAGTATAGCATCTGTTATACAAGGATGCACTTTATGGACACAAACAAAATTTTGTGGGTCAAGTCTGGACAATTTGGGAGATGGATGAGGCAAAGCACAGTATCTGATTGTGTGTGAGTGATTTAAAGACAGGAATAAACCCCAGTAGTCCTGACTGTCTCGTGCTGTAGGGATGGCTGGCGTGTCCCAGAACAGGGGATGGTCTCAGCAGAGGATGAACTAAGGGCTGAACTCCCTTTTTTCCCTTTCTTTCTGAAATTTCTTATCTGCTTTTTCTTGTAGGCTTATTAGTGCTTTCCCAAGAATCTCCTTGACCTTGTAAACAGAAATCAAGTGAAAGCGTAGTCGTGTTGCATGTGCCTTGTTGATTAAGTACCAGCAGAGAGACTTCATCTACAGCTAATGGCTCTGCTACTGAGAAACAGATCGTGCATGTGAAAAGTAGCTTTCTGTTTTTGGAGATCTGGGGGTGGATATTGGGCAAATCTGGCTGCTGAGATCGAGGGGATTCTGCATATTAAAGCCAAAGGTGGAAGCGAGAATCCATGAGCGCTTTGCAGCACTGGCGAGGCAACGCACACTGAGCACTTCAGCAAGCGCTGCCAGCACGGCGTGGGTGACTGTTTACACTCAGTCGGCTTCACAATCCCCCCACGGGACTTGTCCATCACTACAATATTCATGGGACCATCTGGTTCCCCCCACCCTCTGCTAAAGCAAAGTTTTCAACAGAAGAAGCCAAACAAATCCTTTTGCTGTTAAACGAAAACCTGTTCGTGCTGGATCTCTTCAGATTAATTTCCCCGCAGTGTTTGTAAATGGGGATGCAGCCATCCGCATGTTGGACCTGCATAGGGTGTCAGGTGTTCCCAAATAAAAAAAAAAAAAAAGCTCCTTTTTCCTCTAGCATGTCGCTACTGCTCAGAGTGAGGATGCTCCTTGGGCTGCAGGAGTGTTTCTGCTGAAGAGCAAATTTGCAGCCAGGAATTTGTGCCCAATACTGGGGATGTGGACACGGACAGGTCTCACCAGGGTTTAGCTGGCTGCTATGTTGGGGGTCCACTGCTGTGGAGGTGCAGAACAGACAGCCATGGGCCATGGCAGAGCAAGGAAGCCATGGCTGAGCTTGTCTGCACTTATCCAGGAAAAAAAAAAAGAAGTGGAGAAAAGCCACTGAGCTCTGCTGAGGGGATTAGGATTGACTGTCATATCAGGTGAATTCAGGTCAATGAGAAGCTGAGGCCAGATTTTATCTCAGCTGATAATAAAACATCCTCTTCACACAACTAAAAGCAGGGATGTTGTTACACATCCTGTTTAACCTGAATCACACAGCCAAGCTTGAATTGCTCCATAACTGCATAATTACTAATAGGATCT
>JAAGAY010133745.1:0-22736 GCA_011801015.1 Ardeotis arabs
GGCATCATGCGTGGTCCCTCCCTACCCACCCCCAAGACACCCTGGTTGCACCCAGCTCGGCTCCTGCATCCGCCTGGCTGACGCAACCCAAAAATGCCCTGAAGCCCCTTTGCTTGGGCAGTGGAGGAGAAGCAGACAGCAGCGTTCAAATCCATCGCCTCGCGCAGCACTGAGGTTTGACATGATGATGTACCAGACTATGAAAACCCGAGGCTTAATTTGAAAGACGGTTTGTTGTCCTGATGGCAGCCGGGTTTGAGAAGGCGAGGATGGTCCACAGCCAGAATTGGGAAGCGATAACGAACATCTACCTAAGACATCTGGGGACACACCAGACATGATGCGCACTGCAGAAGATGACTAGGGAACATTATCCTGGCTAGCGGCCAGAGCCTGGGTTTTTGGAGCCTTTATTCAGTTTTCTCAAGCAAATGTTTTGCTTTTGAAGGTAACCTTCAAAAACACCTTACCGAGAGCTGTCGCAAACACAAAGGAACAAACCAGGGTGGACAGACCCCAGAGCTGCCCTGTGCTGGGATGCTCAGCCACAGCTGGAGGTACTGTCTGGAAGTCAGACCTGATGGTCGTGGAGGTGTTTTCCAACCCGGGCAATTCAGTGGCTCTGCTCTATCAGCAACGGGAGCCAAGGGCAAAGCCCTCTCAGGGATGGGGCACTGGTCTGAGATCCAGTTCCCAGCTCTCCCCAGCTTCCCACAGTCACTCACCCTCGCTCTGCCTCAGTTTCCCCATCTGCAGGGCTTTCCCCCACCCCCACGGCTTCTGACCCTGCTTGTCTCTGCCTCAGTTTCCTCATTTCTAAAACATCAAGGTTTCCCTTCCTTTCCCGTAAAGCAGCTCAAAGCACTTGGCTATCAGCAATAAAAACCACCACCTTTGCTCGTGAAGGTGTCAACAGGCTTTAATTAACTAACAGCCCAATGACCTTTTGGGATCCAGGAATAGAGGCAGTGTAAAAGCACGGATCACTGCTACGTTACTCCTCCAAGGAAGAAATCCCCCAAACACCGCTCCCTTCATGAGCTGCATTTTAACCTTTAATTTTCAGTGCTCCAAGGCAGGTGTAAAAGGAAAGGATTACAGTTTGTACAGCAAACGACAGGCTGCTGGATGGGAGACGCGGATTTAACGTGCCGTTGCAGGTAGCTGCAACCCTGAAGTGATTAATTATAATGGAGAAATCATAGGTTACTAATAAACGGGAGAATGGTTATTTCTATTCTTTACTGTTTATTGTACTGGATGCACGCTGTGGCCGTAAGCAGCACCAACACAACCAAGGACCTGCCAGGTTTGCAGGACCACCGGCTCCCCCTCCAGCCCATGCCCCCGGGCAGGGATTTCATTCTCCAAATCCCACCCCAAGGCAAAATTCTACCTTATAAACATAATCTCCCAAATTATTTTTTCACATCCTTTCAGACATGCAGTGTTTTAAGTCCTCACACATATTTTAAGCACGATGCCTTCTCCCAGCCCAGCCACTTAATGAATGAATAATTTAAAAACGGGTGAAATATTTACAAATGGCAAAAGAAGAAAACACTGTGAAACACACAAAGCTGTCCGTATCAAACTGTATTTGCTGGGGACATCCTGAAACCGTGCAAATCCTGAGCAAAGTCACCTACTCACTGGGAGCTGACTTGGGAAATCTGACACTGGAAATCCAACATTGGGGAATGAGACCCCTGCCTGGGGGCGTGGGTTGAGGGGCTTGCGCTGAGCACGAGATGCACAATTTTTTGTTAGAGGAACGCACAGCTGAAAGCGCAAGCTGTGAAGTCCTAGGGATGCTATTTATTTTCCTGCTTCAAAAACATCCCTGGGGAGACAGCTATTTCCTATCCTCTGGAGATGAGGAAAAAAAAAATTTAAAAAAGTTATATATATATATATATATATATATATAACCTGGAGGTACTGTTAGTTTTTTGGGCACCAGCGTGGTTTCCGCAGCACGGTGCTGCGGGGCTGGCTGGAGCAGGTGCCGGCAGGCATCCCACTGGATCTGACATAGCAGTCACGATGGCAGGCTCAGGGCGTCTCCTGCCATTTTTTGGTAGAGGCAAAGCCAGTGTCCTTACCTCCTCCCTCCACCGCTGCACCCTAATTCCTCCCCCCGCACGCGTGGCTCAGGGTGAGCAGCCCCAAAGCCCCCCAGTCCGAGGCTGGAGGCACTCAGTTCTTGATTACCAACTGCTTGTAGTTACACAGGGTTTACACCGGTGTAATCTCACTTCACACCAGTCTGACCTCCCAAATATTAAACCGCCAGCTCAACATCCCCTTCATTGGCACAGAGAGGTGCATGCTCTGCACACGACAGCATCCCATCCCAGGAAAGGCTCCGGTTTGGTATTAAAGCAGCAGTTTCCTCTCCTCTGCCCATACTTTATTCCCAAATTCAAGCCCTACCTTCTCTTCCCTGTCCTTCATTTCCCCTTCTCAGTCCCTCTTCCAGGCACCATTTCTGACAACACAGGAATCAAGGGATCAGGCAGCAGGTTTAGAAATCCAGCCAAGGCCATTTCCTTTCCCCCTGTAATTAAACTGTGGAACTCATTGTCAGGGGATGTTCTAGGAGCCAGAAATACCTACAGCTTCAAAGGAGGGCTGGATAAGCTCACGGAGGACAGGTCCGCTGGCAGCTGTGAAACACAGGAATCTGGAAGAAGCATCTGATGGGAAAGTCCCTGAAACAACAGCTGCAAAAAGTCAGGATTATGCCCTGTCCTCTTGGCATCTTCCTCTGGCCAGTCTTGGATGGGTGGAGCTTTGCTCTCACCCAGCCTGGCCATTCTGATTTTCTCCCTGTTTCCACTGCCCAGGGATGGTTGCAGCTCCACTCCTCCCCCCAAACACACAAATCCCCCTTAAACAGTTCGACAGGGCCGTTTCCACTGGGAATTTTTCCTTATTACAGCCAAAGATGCAGCTGTGCTGCACCACTGCTCTTTCCCCCTCGCCTCTCAACAAGCTCTTTCCCTTAACCCCAAGAAGATATTTCATCCCCTCAATACGATCCACCAGTGGGCTCAACCTCTCCAGCAAACTGGACGAAGGTCAGGATGGTGCTGTCCCACCACGGGATACAGGATAACGAGAGCATGCGTGAGCCTTGCCACAAGCTGCTGTCTGTTAAAAGAGAAAGTTCTATTTAACCCAGTCCTTGTAAAACAATTTACTGAGCTCCAGCTGGTCCTTCACTGGCTGGCAAAGAGAACAGCATCGCTCACATCACCGCTGTTCAGAGCTTCACGCAAGTCACTTCTGCTGTTCTGTAAAAGGATTGTATGGGTCAACAGGGGGGAAAGACAAGGGCTTTCTCAACGCGTATACATCACTTGTAATATCGTTAAAAGATTAAACATATTTGTTGAGGAAAATGAAATCAGATTAAGTCTCTCTCTTATCACTTGGAAGGAAGCACAAAGCCAAGGTCCCGGCTCTCTGGGTCACCAGAACCCACACGAGCACTTTTCGTTGGCGTGAAGCGGGCAGACCTGGGGTTTCAGCCAAATCCCAGCTCAGCCCAGACCGTGCCACCCTTCTGCCTTTTCTCTGCATTTCCGAAGGGACGCAGCATCGTTCCCTGCTGGGGTTCACAGCCCTCCCACCCCACCAGCCACCAAAGCCACCGCTCCTCTCCTTCGGATAACCACGGCCAGGGCTCTCCGGCCTTAAACGCAATGCTGCTTTCTCCCGGGATCAGTTAATTTTATTCCTTCCCTGCACCTGCAATCGAACATCCAGACATTTGGTTTCTGAAAAGCTCCTCTGTGAAATGCAAGCACCGAGGAATTTTGTTGCTTTCCCTTCCTTTTTGATGCTGAACAAGTTAGCAACCCGCGCCGCAGCTTTGAACCGGCTCATTCCGCGGTAAACGTGCATCAAAGATGGCAGGCTCACAGGTGTACAGCTGTCTTGGGAGACTAAAGGATCAAACCCTGCAAAAACAGGCAAAAAAAAAAAAAGGTAAAATCTAGTTTCTCATTAACTGCGCTGGGAGATCCCCACACATGGCACCGGGGCTGACAGCAGGGTAAAACCTGAGGAGCTCCCATCGACACGAGGTGCCAGAGGAAGCAGGAGAGGTCCAGTAGTTATTAAAACCAGGTTATAGCTGTGCGGGAGGGATTACACAGCTGCAGTTAAAGAATTATTGCTGTAACAATGAATTTCCATACGCAAAGCCTCTGGGTCTCTGCTTAAGCAAACTGCGTATAAAGAAGAACGTGGCCCTAAAATGTTTATGATACAAGAAGCTACAGTAACTTCAAATAGATTAAATAAATGCCTGAGGATTAAAATCTCAACAGTTAAAAAAAATGGATTCAAGCCTTTTAATTAATTTGAAAATAGTTTTGTTGGCATTTTACTTTAGTTGGCTAGGTTTTCTCACTAATATTTCCACAAATGTCTGCAACCATATAAATATTCCCTGTTTCTGTTTGAAAATCTCCGTATTTGTTACCACCCAGAGCGCGACACATCCAGCCCAGCTCCAGTTTTAGAGATAAACAGGATGAACTGGAACTTGGGCAAACTCCTCCACAGCAGCACGCAGCCACCCCGGCAGCGCGTGCCCTCCCTACGGACGTCCTTTCCGCAGCGCCTCGCAGGAAATTTCATCGTTTTGTCAGCAAAATGCTTGAGTTCAGAGATCAAGACACCTCACACGGGCCGGGGCTGGCAATTTATCAGCAGCCTTCAGTTTTAGCATCTATCGACCATGGCCTAGCAGAGAAAGGGATTAAAAAAAAAAGCTGCATGAATAACGTGAACTGTAATCCTCTGCTGAAGACTCCACGTGCTCAGGTCGCTGCAGAAAGTAATTAAAATCACAAACTTTGCTCGGTGCTTTGGGGATTGCAGCTAATGAACGAGCACAGTCATTTATAAAGCAGCTTTAAAGGCACTACAGAGAAAAACCCCGAGCCAGAATCGTCCTGTCAACGCCGGTGTTTGGGCCATGAAGTTCATTGCATGAATAACCACGGAGAAAACAGGAGTTGGAGGATGAGCTCGGATGAACCCCCCGTTATCGCTTCCCCACCCTTCCCAGCAAGGCTCCCAGCACACAGCTGGGACTGGAATCCTCCTGGGGAGGGACAGGGTCGGGGTTTCACTCAGGCTGGCTCCTCCCCAACTCCAGGCTCCAGCACGGGCTCACACACACGGGAAAACCCAAGGTACTTTGCCTTCACTGCTGCTGCTTTCCTGCCTAAAAACCACACCTGCAATGCAGACATCCCCAGGTCCGAGCCGGCGGGGCAGGATTCCAGTGCATTAACAGGATACGAGGGGAAGCTCTGCCCTTGCCGCTCCGGAAAGCCACCGTCTCCAAGGTTACCCAGGTGAGCATCTCCCATGCCACCAAATCCACCCATCTGGAGATGACACCAATGGCCACCCCTCGCTTCGGGGGATTCGCTCCCACTTCTACAGCCAAGAGAAACGGGGAAGCCAGGCCCTCTCAGTCACTCCGCAGGGGAGTACAGGGATAAACCATACTGTCAAGGGGAAATCCCTCACTTCTTAGTTTTTGGCCCAGAGCAGAAGGGGGAAACGCTCCAGGTATGTTTGCACTTCAAGAAGAGCAGCAGTGCCCAAGCCCAGACACCACTGCGACATTACAGCTTTAAGCAGAAGGCTAATAAGGCCTTTATAGGGATGTAACTTTCCATATTAAAAAAATTAATCTCTTTTCTTTCCCTCAACACTGGTGTAAATCAGTTAAAGCCCCACACAGTGCCTGTGCTGAGATAAAACAGGCAGGTGACACCAGCCCGGGGGTCAGAGCTGTGCAGGACAACGTTCGCCCTGGTCCCGGGGACGTACCCAGTTCCTTCCTCAATTTTCAAAAGCCAGAAATTTTCAGACGCTTCACTGCGGCAAAAGTCCAAACCTTTGAGGAGCTGCCTCTGTACAGCCCCGAGCCGTGCTGACGAGCCGTGGCAGCCCCGGGGGGAAATGCTGCATCACCCTAAGTTAGGGACAGAAAAGGATTTGTACGTCCTCCTTGCTCAGCGACGAGCTGCAGACTCCCACGGGTGACATCTGGGCCAGGGCACGGTAGAGCCGTTCATTTAAATAACGGTCGCATTCGCTGCCGGAACGTGTCGCAGCAGAGATAAGCAACGCCTTCAGTTCCGGATGCGCTTGACCGCATCCCCTGCCCAGCTGCGGTCGGCGGCACGGCGGGTTCAGCAGCCGCAGATCTTCCTCGGCAGCAGCTCTCCTCCTCCTCCTCCCAGATAAGCTTTTCAGATGTCTCTCCTGAACAATTCCCACTCCGACAGCATCAGCGCTCCCCCCGACGCCTGTTGCCGGTTCCCAGGGCCAGGCAGCGGGAACAGCCAGGCGTGGAGGTGAATCCCCCATCGCTGTCCCCTTCCCGAGGGATCAGACGACCCAGCCCACAGGTGCTGGTCGGGGAGCGGCAGGAACGAGCTCACACACCACTAAAAAGGTTTAACAACAAGGTGCTATACTGGAGCAACTGGGTGGCTCCTCCAGCATTGCAACTGGTGCTGCTGGAAGGCGAACAGTGGGGGATAAAGCAGGGGAAGAAGGCAGAGCTAATGGGAAAGAAATAAAAGCAAAGAGTGGGACATAAAACACAAAAGCAAAAGCCAGCAGCCTGGCAGGAGCGGAGAAAAGGAAACCAGTTCTGCAGCACCCATCTTCCACCAGTACCAAGACAACTCTGCACAAAACCATCGGATCGCTGGCCAGCCAAACCCATCGGAAAGCTCAGCTCGGCGCTTGGCAGGCCACGTTGGCCCTCACACCCAGCTACGCAAACTGCTGAGACAGCGGGAACCGTCTGACCCTGCTGAAAGCCCCACAACGCTGTCGGGTCTGTACGGGAGAGCTTCGTCCTCCAGCTGCCTTCTTCTGGCATGCATTGGTCATGAATGATTCAGCCACTGCTGATGCTGGTATGAACTGGTGCAAGAAACACAGGTGTCCTCAGCCGAGACTCCCAAGGGCTCTGCCTTATTAAAAGCATATTAACAAGCTGCCATCCATCACCTGCCCACCCAAGATGGTGGGTGCAGCCACCAGCCTCATCCCACAGCACCTAATGGGTCTCCAGCCAAGGAGCAAGGACCTCCAGCTGGGGATGGAGAACAGGCAGTGGGCAATTCTTAAACCGTCACAGTTCGTCTTGCTCTAGATGACTCTTGTAGAGGAGAGTACTTCCCTCTGCCAAGAGCCACTAATGAAGGTAAACCTTCATGCAGGTGGCCACACAGAACCCAAACTATGCAAGTTTTGACCATCTGAGCAGTGATATAGAAAATGTGAAGGCTGCACTCTCTGTCTTTGCTCCTTTATGTCACATTAAGGCTCTCCCAGCAGCCGTGGTGCGCAGACAACGCCAGCACTGGGGTGAAGAACTCAGTCCCTGGGCTCACACCACAGGCTCCGTCTCACTCCTCCTCCCCAACTCCTCCGAGATAACAACCAACCCCTTAATGGACCAGCTCACCACGCCATGGCTGCCACCACTCTCAGAAACTCCACTGACAACTATGAAAAAGGGCTGGACACGAGATGTTCATCTGACAGATTCGAAGACATAGCATTCGCTTATTTTGATTTTTTTTTTTTAAAGCAGCTACCACTGCAAATAAGCCAGCTCCAGGCACCAGCAGTGCTGTGGCTGGATGAGCCACACTGATGGCAAGTCCTCACTAAACGCCTTTTGCCTGCCCCTGTGCCCGCATGAGCACCCCAGCCTGGCTCCATCACCTTACTTCCCATCACCTTACCAGCTCCGATATCAAGACGCATTAAGGCAGCATCCCGCTGGCAGGAGCGCAGCATGCTGGGAAGTTAAACAACACAAGTGATTTCTTCTTGCTTGCATTAACAAATAAAAACTTTCTTGCAAGGAATTCCACTAAGATGCAGATTGCAGCCACTAGATACTTCAAACACAGAGCGATTAAGGAGAGCGTCACCAGAGACCTGCTCTCTCCATGCCTCCATCCTGAAGACAGTTACAAACTGTATGTCAAGAAGGGCAAATCTTCTTCATTCCCAAAAGCCCAGGTGAAGCATGCAGAGGAAGAGTCCTTTGCTCCACAAATGAAACCAGGGCTTGCCTCCCCCTCCTTACCCAAGAACTTTTTTGCACAAATGCAAAAGTTGTTGCTCGTGCCCCCCCATCCAGCTTGCAAGGAACTAATCTGCCCAGCTTCAGGAGCTGCCTCCTGCCTGCACATTTGTCTGACACAATTAAGTTACTCAAACCCAAAATACGTTGCTGCAAGGCAGGCAGCCTTGGAGAGCCTTTCCCCCTCCGGACCCAGCCTGCTGACAGCTCTGTAGATGGAGTAGCTCCTTTTCTTCTGAGCCACCACAATTAACTCCTCGTGCTCTCAGCATCACATTCAGCTTCAGCAGGAATGGATGCGACCTCCAACCCTCTCCTTCCAGACCACGCTGGACCCAGCTCGGTGCTGCGCACCCACCGAACGACCCACCCCGAGTGCAGGGGAGCGGGGTTTGCCATCCTGGGCCACCGCTGCCCCCGGTCCACGAGTATGCTCACACTGCCTTCCAGCAGAAAAGGGAATGGCCAAGTTCAGGCTGCTGCAAAACCATTTTTTTTTTGCTTAGTACAGAAATGATAGCATAGGTGATAACACATCTGCTTCAGCATCCCCAGCTGCTGTGGCCGATACCTGTGCCCAAGGGAGGTGGGCTGCTGGGGACGGTGACAGCCCACGCCCCTCACGTAGGGACATCGTGGTGCGAGCTGCAGAGCCTGGACCTCTGGAGAGGTTTCTTGGTGAGGTGGCAAATGCACAGGGCTGATCTCACTGCAAAACACATCTCTTTTGGTAGCAAAGACATAACCTGACTTCTTTGCACCAGATGTAGCCATGGTGTAACCGGGTGCTCCACCAACACAGAGAGGGAGCTGGAGCTTCCCCTTCCCACCAACCCCAGGCAGTTACCAAAGACCAGTGAGCAGTCTTCTTTAAATCCTTTCCAGACAGAATCGCTGAAGAGGCTCATGCACATTTTTTCAGCCATTTTAGCGTGAAGTGATGCTCTCTGCAGATATGGGGCAAGGGACCACAGCGCACAGCTCTGCAGCAAGAGGCATTTTTACAGGTTGTTTTTTTTTTTGCTTTTCTAAGGAGGAAGAGAGGGCAGACTTGCTTTGGAGGGTTTCAGGCTATTTTATGTTTAAGCTTGTGGAGAAAATCTGGAATGAAAAACTTTCATCAGTGACTCCAGCAGGTGCCCAGGGCAATTCCTTTCAAGACGCAGCTCCTCCACGGCAGGAGCAGAGGGACAGACCCCTTCACAAAGGCTGCTTTTATTCACAGTGCTAATAAACACTCACTGAAAGTGTTAATAAAAAGAAGCTTTGCAGAGCCTGAGCCCCATCCATCCTTAGCTCACTGCATTCCCAAGCCTGGAGATGAAGTGAAGCCCCAACATCACAGGATCCATTCCCAAAACACTTGCATAATTTTTTTTTTTTCCTACTCTAGATAAACATATTTAAATGCAGACTTTTATTTACCACAAACAAAATATCTTTCTTCCTCTCTCACTCACTTTAAAGGCCGCGCAGAGGAAGGGAGAGGGGACTTGGAGAGACAAAAACCT
The DNA here is from genome assembly GCA_011801015.1 of Ardeotis arabs. Lineage (NCBI taxonomy): Eukaryota > Metazoa > Chordata > Aves > Otidiformes > Otididae > Ardeotis > Ardeotis arabs. Next base: position 9,661 of record JAAGAY010133745.1, read on the forward strand.
TTGGGCAGCCTGAGGCCAGCGAGTCCCGGTTCTCCCATTGCTCCCAAGCCCAGTTCCAAGTTTAATAAAGGTGTTTTGTCTCCTCGCTTAATAAGTGGAATTACCACAGCAGAAACTCCAGCTGGGGAGAGGGATAGCACAAAGCATGAGTAACCACCACTGGTTTCGGGCAGGTTGTGCCATGCGGGTCCTGTTTCAGGGCTATGACGACACAGCGCCGCGGGCTAACCTGGAGCTGCCGTAACTCTTGCCAGACACCGAGTTGCGAGTTATGATGTGCTGCAAACTGGGAGAGGGCAAAAAAAATGCCTTCTGAGCTGGGAAGAGAGGTATCCTACTCCATAAGTTTTATTCCCTTATTTTATAATGCGACACTTTGCATGGGGCATGATGACAGGTTCACTTCCAGCTCACATCAGGTGACTGTAATTCCCCCTTTGAGAACTGGTTTTGCCTTTGCTTTCATCCAGCACCAGCTGAAATGGGTGGCAGATGCTGTAACAAGACAAAATTTGCTGGGAAATCCACAAAGGAGAAGTTTAGCTTTCAAAGAGGGAACTGATACGGGGCAGGGCGCATCATGGAAAAAAGAAACCTGGATGGAGAAAGCCGTCACTTGTCACTGGAAACGGGGAAGCGCAGCAGATCTGGTATCACCTGCCGGGGACTGAGCGGGAGCAGGCGGCAGCAGGGGACATCTCGGTGCACCTAAGCGATACCCCAAACCTCCCTCTATCAGCTGCAGTGATGGAGTGAATTTAGAGAGGACAAATCCAGCCCGAGCACACAGACCAGCCTCCCGCCTGCCTCTGCTTTAACCCCAAGCCCTGCAGCAGATTAATGACTCCAATCAAGGCTGCACATCAGCTTTTAATGTCTCTCTCCTTACTCATCGCGCTGCTGCCGACACCGATGGGCACCGCAGCTCCATCCAGTCCCGGCTCCCGCCTCCACCGTGAGGCATTGCCTGTATTCATTTCTAGCAATAGCTCACCTTCGAAAGGGAAGTTTCCATTAAACACATTTGTGGTTCAGCAACCACAAATAAACAGTGACTTGAAGTCTAAGCCAGTTCTCTGAAATGTTCACAATAAATACAAGGCACCCACAGCAGTGCAACACAACAGGTACCAGCCCTGTCCCACAGAACAGCCAAATCCTCCTTAAACAGGCAAAACCCCCAAGAGCGTGACGGGGTGGACGAAGGCAGCCAGGCACAAGGGTTTCGGGCACCTTGTGCGCTGCCTGTCTCACTCACAGCTTAGGCACTGAGCTAAGAACCAAGACACTAAACCCAAACGGCTGATTTGCGGGGTCAGACCCGAGCCTCCCAGCAGCGCCGCACCACCCACATCCCGCAACCGGGACAGCATCACCGAGGGAGAGCATCCCTCGGCAAAGGCAGCATGCTCCGTTCTGGGCTGGCAAAAAACAACCTTATTCCAAGTTAAAGAGATGCTCAAAACCACAGAGCTTCCTCTGTAGCCAGTGGGCAGCCAGAAGAGGTTTGGTGACATTTCTCTGGTGACCATTTCCCAGTTTGAGGGCTTTATAATGACTGTTTTGGTGTTGCAACACCTCTGCAAGGGGCCGCTTCCCCCAGCTCTGCTGCCAAAGAGAAACCCTGCAAAATGAGAACCTGGGTCCTAGCTGCAAAGGGACATCCCAAATCCTACCAAATCTTGGGGAGCTGCAGGTGCCCGACACAACCCTGGCAATGCACAGACAGGCTCTAGATCAATATGGCCAACACTGCACACGCTATCCAATACCTTACCTGGGATCACAAAGATTTGGGTGGGAGAGGCACCAGCTCCATGGCAAGGGCCACCCAGCTCATGTACGTACACGACAGGACACAAGGGAGGTCCCTGAGAGGGATCACAGAGTGACGGGTGGTGGAGCAGAGAGAGGAAAGCATCGATTCCCCAGCCCACAAGCTTCAACTCACCATCTACACACCTACTGAAAAGCTTTTCAGAGGTTTATCAACCAAAAATCAGTGACAGCCATTGCTCCAGGCACCCCTCGACACCAAACTGGGGTGCTGGGGGGACAGGCCCTCTCCTGGGCATGGCCGGACCGTCACTCCCTCCATCCCACCCCAACACTCGCCATCCTCCAGCACCGCCCTCAAAGCCAACTACCCCTTCAGAGATCAGCCCATTTCTTGTTTATTTTTCATTTTAACTGGATTAGATGTGCACAAAAGCCTCCCTTGAAAAGCAACAACCAAAACGTGAAAAGGACGGGAAGATCCACCTGCGAGGCGTCAGCGCTAATCCACGTCAAAGGGCACGTCGTCAACACCTACTGTAAACTTCCAGGAGGAAAAAAAATACGCAGAATAAAATAGTTAAGTCCAGATAAATGCTTGCTATTCATTATCTGGAGTCGAGCTTGGATTTCTCAACAACACCACCAAGCCAAAGCAAGCACGTTAATAATAAAACATCTTCTACCGCGAGCTACACGCCAGGCATGCAGCCTGCCCTTGAAGGGAGGAAGGCTGGAGGCAGGTGGAGGCTCTGTTTGCTTTTCTCCGATAACAGGTATTTCGTTCTCGACGTCACTTTGCTTTATCATAGCCTGAAACCCGGCCAAGCAGCCCAGCTCCACCTCCCCATCTGCTCCCCGCGCCAGCTGGCCCTGCGGCGGACAGGACACTGCGCAGCCCACCAGCTCCTCCCACCCAAACTGGGGGAGCCCCAGTCCTGTTCGGGAATCGGTGGGCATTGCTGGAAAACCCCACAAGACAGATCTTAGCACGGGTTATTCATGAGGAGGGGGGTGCCAGGAGACGGGATGGCTGTGCTCATGTCCAAGTCACTCAGGGTGCTTAAAAACAAGGCAAATCCCCCCAAATCTCTCCTCAAGCACCAGGACCGGGAAAAAAACCCAACTGATCACAGCAAGGAAGGGCAGAGCACAAATGGGGCTGCTTTTATTTTCCAGGGAGTCTCCCGTAATGGCAAATGAGCAAACACCCAGCCCAGGCAAGAGCCGACAGGTCGGCATGCTCCATTTCAATTGGAATAACTTTTGTTTTGATAAACAACCTGAAGTGGATTCTCCACCTTCCCTGGATATCCTGTGGTCCCAATTACATCCCAGCCCAGCTCCCTGCACCCCTCAGGCTGCAGTTTGGGGTAGGAAGGGGTGCACGGAAAGGACCCCCGCATCCAGGCTGTGCCGGCTGTGGGCGTAGCGCAAGGCACCGCGCCCTCCCTTCCCATCCAGCGCACCACAGACGGCACCGCCAAGGTGGGGATGCCTCTGCCCCATGACTCAATCGAGACAGGTTTTGGAGGAGCAACCTGGTTTGTAGGAGCTGTATCCAAAAATCCTGCCTGCTCCCTCAGCGCCCGATGTGGGATTTTCCCCCCAAATAACGGGCTTGTTGCAGTGCTCTGGTTACCATGTCTCTGTTTTGGGGCAGGGGAAGAACACCAGAAAACAGTAAAATATATTTTGCGCCCAGTGACAAAAGGCAAGAGTTAGAGCTGATGGAAGAAAATATTTTTAAAATTGTATGTATTATAATATATATGTATATTTTTATATATCTTCTTCGAAATAGAAGGCAGGAGGAAAATAGAATTATTGAAGTTTTTCATGGAACAAGGAGCTTTGAAAAATTTGGAAGGAAGGAATGAAACATCAACTTTAAACTGTTTTCAATATAAAGTCCATTAAAGGAAAAGTGATCCTTTGCAGAAAGATATATATTTTGCTGATTTGACAAAAAGCCCTGTTCAGAGGATGGGGGAAAAGCCTTCATTTAAAGAGTTTCAACCAGCACTGCTTTGCATCTTTACAGTGATCTTCACAAAAGCATCCTGGCAAACCTGCTGCTGCTGGAGGACGGTGTGCCCAGGGGAGGAGGCGTCTGACCACGCGCTGGGGCAAGGGTTAGGAGACAACCTGCCTCTGTCAGAAAATAAGCAGGTGTTATAAAAGGCAGGGGAAAAAAATAAATTTAAAAAAAAAAAACCACACCAAAAAACCAACAACTTCCTTGCCTCTGTTTTGCCCCTGGGGAAGGGAAATGCTGATCCTCCAGCTCACAGATGGTCCTCCTGGAACAACCTCCTGATTTCCACCCCGTTGGCCACGTCTGGCAATGGGGAAGGAGGGCTGGGATTTTGGAGGAGGTATGAAGGACATCAGGCTCCCTCCCCTGCGGCAGCACCAGGAGCACTCCACGGGATGCAGTGGGTATTTCCCGGGATGAAACACCGTCTTGGCCCACCGGTCCCTCCCCAACCACAACCACATCCCGCACCGCAGAGGAGGAAGCTGCAGGTCAAGCACACCCCTCCTGGCAATTAAAGTAATTTTCTTAATACTGACCAGTCCCAGCCATCTTGTGACAGGGCACAGAAAATATTAATTATACCCCCTCCAATTCAGACAGGTTCCTTCCTCATTCGGATGTCGCTGGATCCGAGTCACAGCCAAGCTGGGATTCAGCAGTCGCTCATGGGGAAGGATTGAGCATCACCAAAGCAGTTGGCTTTCCACCTCATATCTCCACAAAACTCCAAACAACGGCTCACACAGTGATGAATTTCGAGTAATGCCACCAATGAAACGCTCAAATTAATAGCAATAAAGTGTAAATGCTCCATGTGATAACGGCAGAGTCACACTTGGGAAAACGATCTGTGAACGCTTAGAAACCAGCACACAATGAGACCACTGGGAAAAAACAAGCTACAAAACAAACAGTCCATTTCAATATCCTTTTCATAAGGAACCAGTATGAACCCAGGAACACATCAGAGAAGCATCATTTAGCACAGATCAAACAGTAGAACTAGCACATTAAAAATACATGCAGCATTAATCAGCTACACAGCGTTATACGCCGTCATTTCCATAAATAATACGGGATCAAAGCAGCCAAGCAGCACTATCAGTTAATTCAGTCAGTCAGTCAAAATAGAGCAAAGCTGCCTGAAAACTGCGGCAGGATAATTTGCCAGGAATAAAGCAGATTCATCCGAGAAGCAGCACGACCAGTTGAACAGGTAAAGGTTACTGGCAGCCTCTTAATTATACAGAGGTGATGCCAAAAAGGGAAAAAAAAAAAAAAGAAATAAAGGGTTAATGCAGCTTCAGAAAATACTTTTTTAAAAAAAGCCTGGGGAATATCGATGTGTATCTTGTCTGGTGACAACCAGCCCAGAGGGCAAGGTGTGAGGACCGACCTCACCCGGAGCATCCCCAGTGGCACCAGTCCCAATCCATGCTAAACCGGAGCCCCTTCCCCAAATCAGAGCAGCGCCGGAGGGGCTCCCCTTCGCCCAGGAGGAACATCCCCACCGCAGAAACCAGTTCACCTGCTCGGGGCAAAGGCTCACCGCCAACCGCCTTTAACTACGCGTCCCTGTGCCCGTGCCTGTGGCAGCCCGCGTCGTTACGCCTTTTGCTGAAGGGCTGCAGAGCCATTTAGCTGCCGGTTTTTCAAACAGGCATGTGGAGCAGCACGAGCTATAAATAGCAGAGACGCTTGCCTCGTCATGTTTCGGGTGGCTTATGTATAAGGACAGGGGGCAACCGAATTGAAAATGGTGAAATGAGACTGGGGCTTCTCTCTGGTTTCGAGGCCAAGCTGCCTCAAGAGAAAAACCTGCAAGGTTCGGCTTTTTTCTTTTTCCAGGAGCAAAGCAAACGCCTGTCTTTCATGCTCAGACTCTGAATCGGTTACATTTACAAGGCAAATTTTAATTCATACAGCAGGTGTTCAGAAAAAAAAAATCCTACGTTAAGCAGCACAAGATTAAACCAAGGCTTTGCATTAGTTCATCCAGCTCCAGGGAGGCTCCTTATTTATTGAAAAGGGACCTGTGTGTTTATGGAGCAGCCACAGAGACCCCAGAGATCTTTTCCAGAGGAGGGGGAAATAAAAAAAAAAAAGTCCTAAAGAGGGTTGAGCAGAGCTATTGCTGAGCACGATGCCTGTCCGGCATCACAACCCCACAGCACTTTGTGACGAAGGGCAATAGGAATTTTGCATGGGAAGATCCAGGCGAGCACCAGCCAGAGGAGGAATTCAGCCTCCAACAAAAGAGTGGCTGCAGGCAGCTCTAGCCCTCCCCAGCCGATGTGCGCTGGGCAGCGTGTTTAGACAGGCCATTCTTCGCAGGCAGCTAGGCGCGGGCCAGCAAACCACGTGAACCAAGCGTCCCCCCTCTGCGCTCGCTGCCTTTTTAAACAGCCAGCGAAAACACGGGGAGACAGCCAGCGCGGCTGCAGGACCCCAGCCAGCTGGGATGCAGGAGAAGCTGGACCACTTTTCCAGCATCCCTGGCTGTGAAGAAGCAGGGAGAGGAGCCACGGGGGGAGCGAGTGACCCCATCAGAAGAGGTGACATCCTCCACGCTCCTTTGAGAGAGGCGGCTGCAGAGGAACAAGGACCAGCACTGTTGGGAATTTTCCTATTGAATTAGGGGGGGGGGGGAAAGTTCTGTCAAAAACAAATGAGATTCAATTATTCCAAGTCCAGAATGTCTTGTTCAAAATGCTTCCAGACTGACAAGCTGTAATCCAATAAAAGACCCTTCCAGACAAGCTCAGCTGGGATTTTGGGAGCGTTTTCCCCTTGCAGGGACCTCGCAGCCCCCAGCTCCACCCTGGGGCTGGATTTAGCCCCAAGCACAACAGGGACATTGATCTTACCGGGCAGCCTCAAGTGCAGGGCCCTGGAGCTGACTGGAAGCGTAAGCAGAAGTAAAGCAAGAACAACCATGTCATTTCAGCCTGACCCAACCCAAAAGTCAAATTAAGAAAAAAAAGCAAATAATTTCTTGTGAACCAGAAATCCTGGTTTTCAGCCAGTTTAATGAGACTGAATTGTAACCAGTTCTGTTCTCCTGGGGCAACAGAGCCACGCGACCCCCCCAAGGCAGGGCAGATGGTGAGATTGCAATCTGGCCTTCAGCTCATAAAACATATTCATATCCCCAGCCAACTACAAAGTGCCAGACTCTGCCCACCCCGGCCCCCCGCTCCCATCCAGCGACGCCTCGCCGCGCAAGCCAGCCCGGCTGAGCTCGGACACGCAGCACGAGCTAGGACAGCAAGGCCTGCGGGTTTCCAGGGCTCTGGAGCAAGTCTGAGCCCTTGCTGTAGCCTCCTTTAAGAGCTCGGTGAAGTCTCAGGTGTAGTACAGCAACCCAGCTCCTTATTTTTTTTTGTTTAAGTGCCTGTCAGAGGTAAAGCAGAAGGACCACTCCCTTCCAGCCAGACGGCTGTGAGAGAAACCCCTGCCTTCAGCACCCGGCATGGGCATGAGCTTATTTCCAACGACAGCAGATGCATCACCCCACCGCTAAGATCCCGGCTGCTTCTTGGAAGCGCCGGCGAGCACCTCGGATCTGCAGCAGCACTTCCTGGCAGCCAGCTGGCGTTCGCTCTGCAAATATTAGCAGCAGCACAATGACTTCGCCCTGTGTATTTATAAGCCACAGGCTCTTGTCAAAAAAGACTCCGAAATCTTTCCCCTGACTTCAGCAGACTCGCATCCGGGGCCTCTGTTCCTTGGGGACGCCTTGTTCTGCGCTCCGCAGCCGCAGGGTGTGGGAAGTCCTGGATGTCTCTCCCCATGCTGCTCCCCACACACAGCTGGTGGGGCCAGACCTGGGTACGGCCTCACTGCCCACCATCACCACCACCCACCCAGAGAGGCCCTAAGATGCTGCAGCCACCTCCAAGGCTGCACCGGAGCACACCAGGACCACGGTCCCCACCAGGATGTGGTTATTCACCCGCTGCCGTCACACCTCGGCGCAGCCCAAGAGATGAGCTCTGCCGCCAGCCCAGCACCATCGCTCTCGAACTGCAGTGGTGTTCTCCCCTCTGGCACAGCCCGGTCCACACCAGGCAGGATCAAGGCCGAGGTGCCGCTCTGGGAACAGGCGGCCCCAGGAGGATGCTCCATGGGCAAAACCAGCCGCTGGCCAGGAAACCCATCCCACACATTTCCCAGCTGTTTGGACAGGCACCACCCCATCCAAACCCCGGGCTGTGGTGCGAGAGCCCCTCCCAGTCACACACCAGCATCGTGACCACAGGCTGCTGTCCCAGTTGTCCCAGTCCCTGGGACCACAGCCACCTCTGCAGAGCCCGGAGGACCACTGCCATGGGCAAACAGGGCCGGGACACCTCCTGCCCACCACACAGCTCCAGGCAAACCACTTCACTCAGTGTTTCAGCAGCCTGGCCTCCCCACAGGCTGGTGTTTGGGCATTACCAAGAGCAGCCGGATAAATAACTTCCACACACCACCCAGCAGCAGTCCTGTTTTACATATGGTGTTTTCCCAGTGGCAGCTCAGTGATGTGATGAGGTCTCAATCTCAGCTACCATTTAAAAGAAAAAAAAAAAATCCCAGCACTGATCCCTGCAGAGGGAAGCTAACAAACAAGACCTTGGATGCTCTGTAGATCCTCCCAGAAATATCCTGATTTTCATGAGCATCACTAAGTCCAAGAATCTCAAAATCTTGAGTCAGGACAGTTGGATGCATCTGATTCGAGAATGACTCAGACAGGAGTGTGGAGGTAGGGAGGAAGGCAAGGGAGTGACATTTTCCACTGTGGGCAACATCCCTTTATTTTAAGCTCAAAGAGACAAACCTCACAATTTATTACTTGATTGGAAAAAAGGCACTTTCTGCCCTGCCTGCTCCCATACTGATCCCAGGTAATGGGACTGTCTTCCTTATTGTCAGCCTTTACATCTGGAAATTAATTTCCATTTCTTTCAAAAAAATTTAAATCCCACTGACATCTTGAAAGCAAGCTATCTCAGTAACCACGCTGAACACAATCCCGAGCCCTCACACGAGGAAAGCTTAAGCTGCCTTCCCAAACGACGAGCAGGAGGGCAGCCCCAGTTCACCCCCCCAGCTCCCCATGCTTGCCCCTCGCTGGGTCAGGCGTTTTGTCTCACTTACCACTCAGACCCAGCCCTGGAAACCCAACCTGCTGTACAGGCATTAAACATTTATGTGCATCCCTGAAAGAGGGATGCTAGGCACAGGGGAAAAGCTGATCATGCGGAAACCTGGGTGGGAAAACCTTTCCTGAACAGTGTAATGGCTGGACAGGAACAGGGAAGAGGAGTCATCTAGAGCTGCAAGAGGGACCAGCACCAGCAGGATGTCCCAAAACTGCCTTCTGCAACTTGGCTGTTTCTGTCCCACCAGGGTTTGACAGCTCCCAGCCCCTTGAGGAGCACAGCCCTGGTGTGGGAGGGTCTGGTTGTTGATGGCTCTGTTGTCTGGACCAAAGTCTTTCCCCTCCAACAACACCACCAGTGCTGCAGGGATATCCCCCTCCAAGAAGACCTGTCCCCATAGTGCTTCTTGCACACACGGGGTGCATGGACCTTTCTTCACACACCCTGCACAAAAGCAAAACCCTCCACTTCCCCAGCTGGATGATGAAGAGACCAAATCAGTGCTCACAACTGGGTCCACTCCTTGTCTCACTGTCTATACCTCTGTGCCCAATCAGCCAGGCCACCCCCCATTGCCCCTGGGGTTTTGCCAGGCTCCTCTTTCCAGCTAAACCCACCAGCTAATCCCACCCAAAGCCGCAGCCACCACCCGTAGCAGGGCTCCGGCTGCACCTCCTCCATCTGGGCTGCCAGCATCCCAAGCGAGAGATGGCCCCATGCCAGAGACTGGAGACCCATCAGACATCACTGCACGCCCTGACTCAGCCCTCACCCACTTCCGTAGCAGCACGGGATGCCTTCCCCTTCCCAGGGCTGACTGCTCCGAGCAGCCCAGCCACCTGCGTTTCCTGCCCTGTGGCTGCGGCAGAAATTGCTCGTTGTCCCCTCCCACGAGGTGCAGAGGTGAGGAACCATATTCAAGGTCATGTCTGAGACCTGGTGACCCAGGAGCATTACAGAAACCATGGAGAGGAGAGAAGGCAACAGCTTGGGAGATCTGAAACACTTAGTACGGTCTAAAGATGCCTAAAGCCAGGGTTTAGGTGCAGCTCTTCTGCTGAGCCAGCCACAGCGTGGGGACAGCGAGGCTGTGCAAGAAGGCTTGGGCTTTTCTGCCCACCCATTTGCTGCACTTGGGGCTGGAAGAATCAGAACAAAGTGTCCTTCAACGAGACTCACATTGTTCAACACCACCCTACAGAAATGAGCGGAACAGAGAAGTCTCATTCCTCACGCAGGGAAAGTCCAGCCAGGACCACGCTGGCCACAGCAGCCGCATCTCTGCTCCAACATCCAGCACCCGTCCAAGCAGCAGCCGTCCCCCAGTCAGCTTCCCCAGCAAAGCTCCAGCTTTCGCTTCAAAACGAGACAATTTTGTACAAAAGGAAGCGGCAGAGGCTCCGTGGCGGGCGTTAGAGGCTCTGGCGATAAGGCAGGGGATACTTCTAAGCTTGTCTCTACAAACATGAGGATTAGCAATTTACTTCTCTTAAAAACAAAATCCAGGATTTTAACATGATCACAGGCTTGGAAAGAAAAATAAACATTGTGAAACTGGGAAAGGGAAGAGAACGAGAGCAGAGCAAGCAGGCAGCTCAGCAGTAGCTGAAGTGCTTCTTAGATCAGAACGAGAAAAACGCATTGAAGTGAGAATTTAAGCCCTGGTAGTGCTGAACAAGCACTGGATGCGAGGACTGCCACACCAATTTCTTAGCACTAATAACCCCATCAGCATTGAAGGGAGCCTTTCTAACAACGTGTATGAGAAAAAGACCCTTTTGCTTCATGCAATAAAGCATACAATGCATTAATGACCTACTGAACTGAAAAAGTAATGTTGAAAACATGTTTGAATTAAAGAAAAAGGAAGGTTTCAGCTAAGCCTGTGGTGCCCAGTGGCTCCGCTGTGACTTTGGTGCCTAACACCCTTTGTGAGCAAACCTCTGCGCTGGACTCCAGCAACACCCAGCTGCCAGGACAGCACGGAAAAGCCCCACGCAGAACCCACAGGGACCAGCTCCCGCACCGACCACAGCCGTGCCATCCACCTGTACCACCTCCGCGAGCTCCCACCTCATGCAGGGGGATGCTGCCAAGCTCAGCATCTCCTCCTGCTGCCGCCTCATCCCCCCCGGATGCACTAAAACCCACCCGACCCGCGAGCGCACCAGCAATCCCCCCTCAGCCAGGGTTAATCCCAACCTGTCACGCTAACAAATAACAAATCAGCTGGTTTGAGAAGAGCTAATCTGCCCATGTGGCCCTACCCTGGCCATCACCATAAAGGCACCAGAGAGCAATTTTGAGATCAAGCAGCTGTAGGCATTAATAATTAGCACTTTAAAACTTCAAAGGACAATGCTGGCCTCCACAATAAAAACTCAGCGCACCCAGGGATGGTGGGGAAGAGTTATCGTCACCAGCGCTCCTGTTTCACAAGATAGGAAGCGCAGAGGCGAGGGCAGCCCACGGGAGGATCACTGGAGGCACTGGGATTAGACACAAAGCCTCCCGGTGCACATCCCTGCCTCCTCCTGTAGCAGAAACATAAAGGGATGTTACGTGAGCATCACATACGGACATCTGAGAACATCCCAAAGCCCCCGCTGAACCAGCCACCTCTGTCTCGCAGTGCCCTCGTCACCTGGCCCATAGGAGAGGGATGCTCTTGATGAAACCATTGGAGCCCAAGATGGGAGAGGCGACGCCTTCTGACACCGACAGAACCAAACACAACACACAAGGTCAGACAGGGAAATATTCGCTCAATGCGACTCGGCGCAGGTTTGCGTGTCCCCCGTTTGGCTCTGCGCTGCACGTGCCAGCTGAGTCGCTGAGCCGATGAGGTCTGATCACGGTGTGATAGAGAAAATTGCTTTTCCTTTAAGAAAACTCAACCCCTCCTATCTTTATCAGCAGTTCCTAATCTTGAGCCATTCTGTCTCTTCTGGAGAAAGTAAAGACAGAAACCCTGATGGAAAAAAAAAGAAGAATTAAAGTCTGGAAACAAGAGACTCCAGATCTTCAGCTGATTATATTTCTAGCCAAATAAAACAGGTTGATTAATCCACTTGTTCAGACTGCTAGAGCTACCAGAACAGCAGAATTCAACCCTTTCACATTAGAGGAACCTCAACACACTTAAACCAAACATCTTCCAGGCAAGGAGAAAAAAATAAATACAAAATAAGGAAATAAATCACTGCTACAGCATTTGCATGTGTCTGGACATAGAGCTTTGGAAATGTAGAGTGAAGCCAAGTTCTCCAGTGAAATAAGCGGACAGCGCTCCATCCGTGGACGCCAGCAGAGTTTTGTCTACTTAATCTATAAGTAAACTAGAATCTCAGCTTTGAAGACCATCAGTGTTTTCACCTCCCAGCACCATCCCTCAGCGCTACACCCAGCGAAAGCACAGCCCTCCAGTCCACCCTTCACCTCTTCCATCCTCATCATCGATAACTCCATTTATCCCTGCCACGCTTTCCTCAGCTCAGTACCAGCCCCTGACTGTGACGGGGGCAGGATCAGCCCTCGAGCGGGCTGCACAGAGACGCACATTTCCCAGAACAGAAAAACCCCACGGCTCTTTTCTCCCCTCGCACGCCCGTCGCATACCACGCTAGCACGGGCTCTTCCAGCACCCGCCAAGGTGCAAACACGCTTTCAGATACCGGTACGGACGGGGGCTCCGGCAACACCAAGCTATTGTTACCCCCGCTCCATCGTTACCCCCGCTCCGCTGCTGGCATGTGGAGGTGGGGTGCTGGTAGAAGCTCACAGAGCCACTCTGCCTCCGAGGTACCACCCGGCGACACTCGAGGCCAGTGTCCAACACGCTGGACATGGACCCGACGCAACGGTGATGGGAAGGGCACGTTGTCCGCTCCTCCGTGGGCAGCACGGTGCGTGGCAGGGGTGGCTGCTGTGAAGGATGCTTTTGGGGACCAGGGCCAGCACCCTCTCCAAAAACACCAGTAAGGCCTGTACCACCACCGGCACGGCATAGGTTTGGGGCACCTGCCTCCCCCTGGGCAACCCCGCACTGCCCACCCAATCCCGCTCCCGAGCCCCCCGCGTGGGTCGCTGCCCCTCGCCGAGCCCCAGCC
>JAAGAY010133746.1:0-13984 GCA_011801015.1 Ardeotis arabs
ACTACAGAAGAAGATATGCTTTATACATTTAACAAGACCATCACTATCAGAAAATCATAATGCCACACAGAACAATAAATGCATAACTTCTAAGCATTTGTAATTTGGCCATTTAGTGATTTCTCCTCCACTCACTGCTGAAAACGATCACTGCCAATAAATCAAGCTTTCCCTTTCTTGTAGTACCAAGATTAATTATGAACATCAACTAGGAAAAGAACAAATTCATAATGAGAAAATGTTTTTTTAAAAGATGTGAGGTTGTTGCCATGTGGAATAACTTGTATAGCCAACAAAACAGACAGGAAATCCACCCGAAAGAGAAAATAATTATTCTCCTAAAATGTCTTAGGCAGCAAACTCTGGTGACTCAAGCTTTCTGTACATGAGATGTAACAGAAAACACCAAACAATACTGAAAATTAATTTAAGCACTTGCATATAGGATTTCAAAGATAAAACAGATTTGCATGAAATCAGAACATAATGACACTCAAATATTCAAGTCTCTTAATAGCTAAATAATATTCTGTTTTAAAAATTAAATAAAAGTACACAGAATATGGAGAATTACCTGAAACATCCCATCATGTTAGTGGAGTTAACACTGTCCTAATAGTGTTTACAGATTAATCTTGAAAAATAAGTGACCATAGCATTAAATCTGTGCATTCAGAAACATTAGTTCAGAAACACTACTAACAAAGATCTTTGAGAATATCTAAGTCATCCCATTCTGTCTTCATAGTGCTGGGTGTTTTCTATTTTCAGGACAGTTTTCTTGCAGTCTCCCCTAGGTGTATGTATACACACACAGAATTGCAGTATGTACATTTGGAGCCTCAGTGTCTTGTAAATATTCTTCAAATACTTGAAAATACCACCCTATATAATATCTCCTGTCAAGCAACCCCCGGTCTACTTACACAGTGCTAGTACGTCTACAGAAATCTCATTTACCAGCTAAAAGAACTACATGGCCAATATTTGGTTTATTTAAAAAAAAAAAAAAAATCAACAAACACTGAACAACAGAAAAAAATGATCACATCAGCAGCCCATATTGAAAATGCAATACTCACGAGACGACACATTCATTTTCTCTAAGCATCACAAAGATTAGCCAACTTAGAAGGTCCACACTCATACCAACAACTTAAAAAGTTTACTTTGTTGAAACCAAATATGACACAATAATATCATGTCAATTTAGTTTTAATCCTAATCAATCTCCTATTCAGTTAGATACAAAAATATAACTGTCGTAGTATTTCTATACCTGTAAACATGGCAGATGTTTATTTTGGGGCTGTTTGGGTTTCCTCCTTTCTATCCACCTGATATTTTTGCTGCTATAGTAACCAAATGCAATAGACAAAATAAGATGTCTCTCTCAGAGGTGATATAGAGGCTTTCTTAGTTGCACAAAAAGCAAACAAAAAAGCAAGTAACACTCATTGGATTAAGCTCCCTATATATATATATTTTTTTTCTGTATTTCCACATTTATGTTGAAGTCTTATCTTTTTAACTTTAAAGTACTATCTTCTCATTTGCAAACATAATACTACCACAAATACACTGTAAAACGTCTACTACACAAGTACTAGTGTTTAGCAACAGAGGCAATTAGATACACAGCTGTCAGTTTTTTGAAGAACTGTTGTTTAAAGAAAGATAAGAGAGAAGAAATCTGAACATTACATACATCTATCCTAAGTAATTCTATCACAGATTTTTCAGAGAAATGTGCATATAATGATATGGTTAACACTCATTTTTCCAGCAGTTGTTTAGGAAACATCGCCCTGTGCATTAAGGGTTCATTAAAAACATGAAAGTAAAGCACAGAAATTAAGATACAGTTGTTAAATGGAGGGAGGCTACCAGAGGGACCTCCCACACAGCCAAGGTGTTCAAATTATTTAGAGGTGATCCTGAAAATTGTGAGGTGACCAAATCAATAGAGGATAAAAATTAATCTGGACAAAAACTGAAATGCTGACCAGAACAGATAAAAAAAATAATCTTCAGATATGAGTAACCATGTGATAAGATGTCAAATTGAATTCAGTGTCAACAACAGAAAATTAATTCAAAGAAGGAAAAAATTAAAAGCATCTCTGCAGCTTTTATCACTCAAAACACCACTAGTGATTTCAGAAAAGGGTATTTTTTAATCTTAGCAGAATGACTAGCAGCAAAGTATGTCAAGAATTATGAGGAAAGGAATAGAGAAGAAAAAGTATAGTTAAATTACTATAAAGAACAATAGGTTCACACATTGAATACTGCATTCACCTATAATCAATCACTCCATCAAACACAAGTCAAATCTAAAAGCCTCATGCCGAAAAACCAGCACTCAAGAAGGGCTAGCGAAAGGTACAGAACACGTCACACACTATTGTGTGACCAAAAGCTTTTAAGTGACCAAAGCTTCTAAGCCTGGAAAACAGAATGCGATGTGCAGATTCGGCGGTCTCGGATAAGAATGGGTTACAAAATAAGGAATTATTATCACTGCTTCTCAAAAAAAAATCTAAATAAGAACATCTTTAGGAAGAAGAAATAGCGTAAGGATCAAAAGATAATGTAATTGAAAAGTTACAAGTTCCAGGCAATGCTCTCAGTTTTTATCCTCCAGTCACAACGGAGTTGAGGAAATCAGATTTTGGCTTAAAAGGCAAAAGATTGGTGTGATCTTGTTTAAGAGGGGAAATGCCTTGGGAACAGACTAGTGAAATACAGTCTCAGTCTTCTATTGAAAGTATCCAGTTCTCATTTGATCAAGTGAGGCAAGGGTGTCTGGTTCATAACTGACTCATAATCAAGCTAGGATTACATCACTTATTGACATCATTTTCCAAAACCTGCTTGCCAGAACATTGCTTCCTGGATGAGAAATCGCCAGAGCAGTCCGTACATTCATCATTTCTAGATTACTGTAAATTACTTTTCTGATGTTAAATGTGTCCTTTTAATAGATATGTTTGTTGCAGCCTGAACCAGTTTGTGTTTATGTTTCCCCACTAGCTCCCAATCAACATCTGGTGACAACTCCTGGCTTTGGCCCTAATCTTAAATTAAAATCAACCCTGAAGTAATAAATCACTTCACAAGAGCACTGAAGAACAAATTGCCATTTATGAAACCCTTAAGAGTGCTACTACTTCAGACAGGATTCTTCAGCTATGGAGAAAAGTACTCTTGGTCAAAAGGATCCCATGATGGAAAGTTTCCACAGACCATGCTAATCCAGAGATCTTTCAGACTCTGTCCCATTTGTGAAAGTCATTTCATCATAAGATACGATCTACAACACTGGTTGCAAACTAATACACAATCAACCGGATTCCATACAAAGTCCTGATGCCTGAAGGAAAAGAACTGAAAATACCACACAGTCCCATTATGATTCCTAAGCATAAAGACAGGGAGGTGCTAACAGCTCCTTTGATTTCAGCAGAGACATCCACATATGTTAACAGTGTCGTCTGACAAGAATTCAGGTATGACCGTGATGAACAGCATCTGTGTAAAACCTGCACTGTCATATCTGATCTCCTTCTACGACCACGTGATCTGCCTCGTGAATGACGGGAAGGCTGTGGATGTTATCTGCCTGGACTTTCGCAAAACCTTTGATACCGTCTCCCACAGCATTCTCCTAGAGAAGCTGGCGGCTCATGGCTTGGACAGGCGTACCCTGTGATGGGTTAAAAACAGGCTGGATGGCAGAGCCCAGAGTGTTGTGGTGAACGAAGTTAAATCCAGTCGACAGCTGGTCACAAGTGGTGTTGCCCAGGGCTCAGTATTGGGGCCAGTTCTGTTTAATGTCTTTATCAACGATCTGGATGAGGGGATTGAGTGCTCCCTCAGTAAGTTTGCAGATGACATCAAACTGGGTAGGAGTGTCAATCTGCTGGAGGGTAGGAAGGCTCTGCAGAGGGATCTGTATAGGCGGGATCGATGGGCCAAGGTGAACTGTATGAGGTTCAACAAGGCCAAGTGCCAGGGCCTGCACTTTGGTCACAACAACGCGATGCAACACTACAGGCTTCTGGAAGAGTGGCTGGAAAGCTCCCCAGCGGAAAGGGACCTGGGGGTGCTGGTTGACAGCTGGCTGAACATGAGCCAGCAGTGTGCCCAGATGGCCAAGAAGGCCAACAGCATTCTGGCTTGCATCAGGAACAGTGTGGCCAGCAGGAGTAGGGAAGTGGTCCTGTACTCAGCACTGGTGAGGCTGCACCTCAAATACTGTGTGCAGTTTTGGGCCACTCAATACAAGAAGGACGTTGAGTTGCTGGAACACATCCAGAGAAGGGCAACAAAGCTGGTGAGGGGTCTGGAGAACAAGTCTTACGTGGAGTGGCTGAGGGAACTGGGATTGTTTAGTCTGGAGAAGAGGCTGAGGCGAGACCTCATTGCTCTCTACAGCCACCTGAAAGGAGGCTGTAGGGAGGCAGGTGTTGGTCTCTTCTCCCGAGTAACTAGCAATAGGACGAGAGGAAATGGCCTCAAGTTGTGCCAGGGAAGGTTTAGATTGGATACTAGGAAACACTTCCTTACTGAAAGAGTGATCAGGCACTGGTACAGGCTGCCCAAGTAAGTGGAGGAGTCACCATCCTTTGGTTGGACTCTATGATCTTAGAGGTCTTTTCCAACCTTAAAGATTCTATGATTCTATAGAAGCAGTAATACAAAACTAAGGAAACCAGAGCATCTCATGCACTTGAAAATGACATCTTTAAATAATTTGAATTAAAACCATCTAATTTCAAAAACATGCTATGTGTACTTCAGGCCAATAATAAAGCTCAGTGAAATGTTCTCACAAAGACTGCTTCCTGAGTAGTCACTTCAAACTCGTATTCCTCTCTATATCCCTCCAGCCATTCCCTCCTATTTTAGAATAAAAACAACCTGTTTCTATTAATTCTACTACATTGTAAGATCTCTTTCCCCACTGTTGATACCATCTCAGTGTAACTGAAGTCTAGAGATGACAAGTTATGCCCATTCATCCGACTGCCCTCCAAATAAATACCTTCATTTCTCTTCCAAAAAAGATTTTAACATACACAAAAGATCACTAAAACCATGTGCCACCAGCAAGTTGTTCTTTCAATTCTGCCCTTAATATTTGAACGGCTACCAAGATTACAAGACCAGAAACAGCCTAGGGAAGTGTGACTAACCTTGTGAGGCACTCCAAGGAGTTCTATCCAAGAACCTATTTTCCCTTATATATGTACAAATTTTCTTTATATTAAATTTGATCAAACCTTTACAATAGATGAAATAAAAATCAATTAATGGATGGAAGCTGGAACACAGGTGCACAGTGGGTATTATCTATAACATCTTTAAGACTTCCTCTATTGCAAGACACCCGTTCCCCTTGCTAAATGACCCGGAGCAGTCTGTATGCACACTTGAATTGAGCCAAACTCCTCCAGCAGCAAGCCACCCACACACCACCTAATACCTGGGGTGACCTCCAGCTCAGTAGCTGTCCCACAGTCTTTGCACCTGATCACAGGTCTCTCCCCTACACTGCAAAACATGTTCAACCTTCTACTCCATGCTGGTTCTCAGCATGGGCCTTGACATACAATCAGCCCTTGGATTTGCTTTGGGCTTGGGAGAGGGCAGCTGTTTAGCTGGTTTTCTGTTGGGGTTTTGTTGCTATTGTTGTTTTCATTTGGTTAGTTTGTTTTTTAAACCGTATGAGAAGCACTTCTCGGGGACATACCAGAGCTCTGAGCAGAGGGCTCCACAGTCATGCTCTACTTCTCCTTTCCTCTCCAAGTCCACAACGGAAGACATTGCCAGAAAAGCCTCAGTCTCCCAGGAGTCTCGCACGGCCCTTCTCTGGGCCTCATTTTTCTTAATGCTATACTGCTTTAAATTAAATGTCACATAATTGAAACATAAAGTGTTCAGAAATATGTGGGCAGCCATACAAACCACCACATGCAGGCTGTCACAGCATGATGCCCAGCCTCCATGATGCATGACGGGCTAGAGGTTGCTGAAACAGCACTGGATGACTAAGATGGAAAAAGGAAAAGCTGTCTGGTGTTGTCCCATTCCTCTTGCCCTCTTGTCGTAGTTCAGCCCCAATCGGGACCAGACTACGCAGTCTCTCTCTCACTCCCCTCACCCTCCGAGAGAACAGGGGGAGATAACATAAGAAAAACGGCTTGAAGTTTGAGATAAGGACAGGGAGAAATCCTTAAAATTACCCTCACAGGCAAAAACAGACTCGACTTGGGGAAAACTATTCATTTATTACTGAAACCAGCAGGATAATGAGACAGAGAACAAGATAAACCTCCTCCCCACCCCTCCCTCTTCCCAAGCTTAACATTATCTCTACTACCTTCCCCCCACCAAGCGGCACAGGGGGGAGGAGGGAATGGGGGTTGCGGTCAGTTCATCACGCATTGTTTTATGCCGCTGCTTCATCGATGGGGGAAGAACTCCTCACATTCCTCCCCTGCTCTAGCGTGGGGTCCCACCTGTACGCCACAGTCCTTCATGAAACTGCTCCGGCGTGGGTCATCTCTTCCACAGAGTGCAGTCTCTCCAGAACAGCTGCCCCAGCGGGCCCTCCACGGGCCACAGCCTCCTTCAGGCATCCACCCCCCCCCGGTGTGGGGTCCTCCATGGGCTCCAGGTGGATCTCTGCTCCTCTGTGGACCTCCATGGGCTGCAGGGGGACAACCTGCTCCACCATGGTCGTCACCACAGGCTGCAGGGGAATCTTGGCCAGGAGCGGCGTTACTCCTCCCCCTCCTTCTGAACTGACCTTGGCGCCTGCAGCTGTTTCTCTCACAAGAAAAGTTCTTCACAACAGGCTGGCAGATGCCTCTCAGAATCTCTTCACATCATCCATTCTCATCTCCTCTCCACTTCTTCCAGCCAGGCCGGGCCGAGTCGGGCCCAGTCGCCGCCTGGCAAGAGGCCAGAGGGTGAGGCCTGCAAGGCCCATGAGGCCTGCGCCTCCCCCTCTGCGCCTCTGCCCCTGCTCAGCTTCTTCACATCTTCTCTTATTTTTTTTTTTTCCTGTTTTCCCCGTCTTAAATACATTATTGCAGAGGCGTTATCAGGGAACATTCTGCTACCAATTGGCTTGGCCTTGGCCAGCAGCAGGTCTGCCCCAGGCCCGGCCAAGTCCACTGAACAAAGGGGAGCAACTTCTAGCAGTTTCCTACAGAAGCTACCACCGTAGGCCCCCCCTCACTAAACAAAACCACAACACCTCTGGAGTGGTTTTAGAAATTATGTAGAACCTTCTCCTAGACTCTGTCTAAGGAAGATATCTAGGCATCCCATTACAGAAGGGATTCCAGGAACAATCTAGCATGCAGCAAGATTGTTCAGAAGTAGTTAAATCCTAGAGTGAAACAGGGAGTGATCCAAACCAACACCAAAGGCATGCCCAGATATACCAGTCTGAACACGTGTATTTCTTTTTTAATTTTTATCCTTTTTTTTCCCCCCCAAATCAGACAATCAAGTTAAAATATACTGGAAACTAATACATACAATTCTGTTTCTCTAGAACTGAAGAATGCCTAATCCAAATTTTTTAAATAAATAGCAGCCCAAGATAGGGAACGTAGAAAATCTAAAACATAAGAAAACCAAGGAATTACAATGGAAACTAGTAATACTTTGTCTATTTCAATTTCAGTACAAACCTTCCAGTTTACTCTAAAGACTTTTTACATTTATGTTCTGTATATTTGATATTTAAAAAGGCTAAAGCATTATTATTTAAGTATCCTATTTTTATTGCCCTTTTTGTTTGTTTCTTTTTTTAAAGATCTGGTAAGATTTTCTCTCAAGCCCTAAAGTGGAACACTGCCAGAATCAAAAAATATACTATCACAATGAGAAGTAAATTTTTAAGCATAAAACATCTCTACGACATTTTTGCTACAACACCAGAACTGTCAAACTACTAAACTACTGTAAGTAAATGTGTTACTGTTTTAGATCTCTTGACATGGGTATAAAACTACTTACTCTTCTCGCAAAATAAATTCAATATTTTCTGGAGAAACCTGTCCTGTCACAGGATGTCTAAATGACGTGGTCTGCTGATTATGGCTGAAAGGAAAAAAAAAAAAAAAAAGAAGAAAAAGAAAAAATAAATTAATATTGCTAAACTCAGTAAAATATATCTACAATCTCGAAAAGACAGAACTGTTTATATTGATGTTTTGCTGCTGCTACTCGAGAAATGAAACACATTTCCTAGGTGCTTTTGAAACCAGAAATATTTTCAGCTCCTTCCTGCATTCTTGTTGACTTTGCCAATGGCACACTGTAGCATTTAATGATTAAACTGGTTAATGTTTTAAAAGTAAACTAGTTGCAATCCTTAGTTAGGGAGACACATTCGAATTTATGATTATTTATACCTCACTGTTACCACTTAAACATAACATAGAAATTACAGCAACAACACAGAACAAATAGCTGATTTGTATTTCTGTAAATTTCATAGAACAGAATCAGTAAAATAATTTAAAATGTTGCTGGACAACCTTTTACACAATTTGTAATATTTTATGAGACAATTTGTACAAGCCATTTGTTGCATGCTTTCTTTTCCTCTAGGATGGTATTTCTTCAATTATTTTTCTTTACACCTCCATGCAGAGGATCATACATACTCTTAGTTGCTCTGTTGCATGGTCTATATAAACCAACATAATTTAGTATTTCATCTGAGTTGAATTAAAATTGGGATTCTCTATCAACTTTCCCCTCAGAGTACTATCTAGATGTTGTCCTGTGTTGTCCTCTGTCAAATATTGCTGTCCATTAAAGAAAATTATTTTATCTGTGTAACTGTACTCATACAGTGCAAAAAATATGGAATGAGGAAAGCTTATTTCAAGACAAACTGGTAGTCTTCCCTCCTCCCCAAAGCAGACAGAAAACATAAGACAAGTTCTAGAGTGTCTCACACTTACTAAGCCCCTTATTCTGCAGTCCTGTCCAAAGAAGCAACCCATAAAAATCACAAATCTTAAAGAAATAAGAAATCGAAGATCTTATTTCAGAGTTAGAAAGGCTGTGGCTCAGATGCTGTTATGGAGCCTTAGAATTAGAGAGTAATGAACCAAGAGCTCCCTTATTTAAGGTTCTGAATTTTTATGCGTTTAGTTAACAATACATATGTAAACAACATCGAAAACTAGAATTCCCATCAAATGCAGCAAAATTTTAACAGACTGAAAGTATATTCAGGGGGAGAAAAAGAAAAAAAAAAAAATAAAAGGCTGTTAAATGAATTATACATCAAAGAGACGAAAATGAACACCCTTTTTTTTGTTTTAAAGAAGATTTGGACTTTTTCCTCCTATAATGCCCGGTGATTTGGGGTCTTATAGATTTGATTCAACTGCCTAGCATAGCAGGATGTCCCCCTAGAATCTGCATAATGCACAAAGAAATATTTTGAGGTTTCAAAGTAACAAAATTCCAAAGAGGTAACAGCCTTTCTGTACAGTAAAGGATAGCTAAAAACCAAACAGCTCATGCACCCATAACATTAAAATGTAAATAGCCCAGGATATGCTTTGATTGAAAAAACAAACCAAACCAAACCCAAGCAAAAACCACCACCAGAAAAAAAAAAAGAACAACAAAAAAAAAACAACTAACAAAGAGCTAACAAAAAAATAACTCCCCAAAACCCCAACAACATCAAAACCCCACAACCAAACCCACAAACTTCAGATGCTAAGTCCCAGTTGGACCACAAATGGCAGAGGATGTTTTCTGTGTTAGAAACTCTTCCCCCCTTTTCCAATACGCCTTGCTACAGGGAGTCATATAAAAGGGACCAATATAAAGAACACTTTCAATTATAAGCTGAAAGCTGTGACAACTTATGCTACACCAAAAGGACTTTTTCCTCCCCCACCTATTGCAAAAATTCTAGCCCTACAGCCATGAAAAACTGTGAACAACATGTCAGGCCACCAACTATGCCATGGTAGCAACAGCAGTACCTTCCTAGAGCCGTGAGAGGTGACCTCTGCTGCAGAGGTGGGTTACTGAAGTACCTCTGCAGTTTCTAACTCTTCAGTTTTCCCATGAAATCAGAGATCAGGAGAAGGCACTTCCAGTAAGCCTGCAGTGCTAGCATCTACAAAGCAACCATGACTCTTTTCTTCACAAAAGGACTGAGGAGTATTGCTTTCTGAAGAAGCACTTTTATGTGAGTTTATATTCTGAGTATACATCCAAATAAAAGAATAGGAACTTGCAGATGTCAAATAAAATAATAAATAAATTATAACAGAAACAATTAAACTCCATTTTTGTCACACAGTTCAAACAGTTTCAAGCTAGAAGTCTTTTCTTTTAAATCAGGACTGAAGCAGTGCGTTTAACCTTTGATACGTAGCCTAGGACCACTAGCAAAAAATGCAAATACGTAGTTAGCTTTAAAAATGAAACTACATTGTCAGAGGCAAACAAACTGCCAGCAAGCTCTCATCTGCAGGCTTTTATTCACTAATAACTCACTCCACAATTAAGACTAAGCAAAAGGACTATATTCCAGACATGCTCTAGGGTTATTTAGGAAATGAAGTTACCCATTATACCATACTAGCACTTTTACAAATGTTTTATTATTTCCCACAAAATAAATTCACCAGGCCTTCAGAAGATGAATTACTCCTCTTGCTGTAATTAAAGAGCAAGTCCATTACTAATAGACTAAGTATTACTTGCTAACAATAAAAGTTTCAGATGGAAAGTAAACACTAAAATATTTGAGCAATTGCATTTTGGGACAAATTCTGCACTCCAAATAGTAAGAGTAGAGAAACAGAAGAACAGTTACCTTATTACATAAAATGCAGATGGTAATTTCACCAACAAGGAGAAGGCATACAAAATCAAAAGTTTCTGCAGCTTCAATACTTAGGACGTGACTGGGAAGAGATAAATTATACCACTGCCACTAACAATTAGTTTTGCAGAACACAGTGGTTTATTTGAATTTGAAAAGTGAGAGTTTAAATGTTTTGCCTCAAGGGAGTCATTAAGAATAAGCAATACTATTTGAAACAACCTATACAACAGATGGCTAATGCCTTGCAACAAGGAATTAGGCAGCAGGGAGATTTTTGTCCACAATGAGAGCAGTCAAACATTGGAAAGGTTGACTAACAAGGCTGTGGAATCTCCATCCTTGGAGACAAGGCCGTGAGCAACCGAACCAAACTTTCTAAGTTGGTTCCAGCTTTGAAGCTGGCCTGGCTCTGAACAGGAGGGGCTGCATCTGATGGGGTCCAGAGGTTCCTTCCAACCTAAATTATTCTGTTCTGTCATCCCCTGCTACTCCCTCCCATCTTTCTCTGCAAATATAATTTAATTCTTACAACCTCTTTGAAACTTTCCTGGTATTTAAATAGATGGATTCCAAGAATATTAGCAGTTTGTTGTTTTGTTTAGAAAGAGAGAAATTGTAAAATTAGATTTTTAGATTTAGTTTACAATTTCTTTTTGTTGTTTTCATGTTCTTTAAACGTTTAACAGTAATATCTGTTTAGACAACAATGATAGCAATAACATCCCCAGTGAGAGTGATGTAGTAAACTTGTTGCAGTGAAGTTCTCCTTCCTTTCCAGGCACAGTTGCTCTCCCGACACGTCAGCGAACCAAGCCTCCCAGTAATTAATCATCTGTATTTCCTCCAAATAGCAACTGCTCCATATGTTTCTATTGTCCAGAAATCTACCATGTACAACAGGCACAATAAATGAGCCTTAATACAAGGACACAAGATGCTACTCCACTCTTCACGCCCTTTTTATTCCCTTTTCACTACAGAAAGACTTAATACCCCCAACAAAATTGGGAAAGGCTTATGATGTTTCACCATGTGACTCCTGAATGCCATGTAACTTGTGTTAGCACAACACCACATATTTGAAACGCCAAGCTACCTTTTCTATTAACATGATGAATTTTCTGTGTGATAAATTATGGCATTTTTCCTAGGAATCATCTTTTAACAGTTTGGTATTATTCTTATTTTGTGTAATTACTATCAAAGAAATCACCAAACAAAAGAAAAAAAACATGAAAAATCCACACAAAAATTACATGCATTAGCATCTACCACTACCATCATTAAATTACACTATAGACTGCTAAAAGTAATTGTGAATTTCAAAGTTACAGAACACCATTTTCTAAGGCTTGCTGTTGGTTTGTAATATAGTTAGGGCTCAGATTTTTTCATAAGAGAATTGCAGATCAAACACCAGTGCTTCGAAATAAGATACCACACCACAAATTCTACCATTTCACAGCACGCGTACACAACATCTGCAAACATTAAGAATTGACTGTCACGCACTGTCTTAAGGCCGATGTACTAGAGCAGTTGAGAAACACTCAAGACCTTCAAGACACAAACAATGTTAATACACCTAACTCACATTAGCTCCATGTGAAAGTATGCTGCTTGAGCATCTAAGCTGGCCCTGGGTTGAGGAGTGGTGGGCTGGAACCAGATAACCATACAAACTGGATATTGGTTATGATCCTGCTGTTTGGGTGAGAGTGCAGACAGACACCTATATCCTTTGATAACACCCTACTGCTCAACATCAGAATGCAGCCTAAAACGTTTCTCAGGTATTGATTAAGCAAGTCTGCAAATTTAACATTGCCAATTATTTGTTTGCACTAACATAACCTATAGCATGATGAAATTTAACTGATTTAAAACACAGGAAAACCACACAAATAAAATGCAAGCTCCAATCCTATAGTATAATTGACACAGGAAGGCCCTTTTGCCTGCTTGGATCCTTTTGCAGAACTCATAGTTTACATGACTTCACTTTTTTTTTTTTTCCTTTCAGTTTATTTTGCATTTGAGTCAAACTCAAGTTTTAATAATTAACTTTCAGACATGACTGATGCTGATGACCTTTCATTTGAAGTCAATCAAGTTTACAGATTGCCTCTAGAGTAATTTAAATGCCCAGACAGGTGAATCTTGAAATGTGCAAACCAACTACTGATTGAGCCTACCTCACATTAACAACAAATTTATAAGTTGCAAGAAAAAATCATGTTGTCATTGGACAGACTGTCCTATAAATTTTTCATGAGCCATTTCTACAGTATTTATTTTCCATGTAGGCTGACCTCTTCACACTTACCTGCAAGAGCAGATAAGCATGAACATCTTTATGTTGAATGGCGCAAACGGTGGTGATAATTATGGGAGAGCCCCCATCCTTCTACAGGAGTTACTGGTGTGCGTGCAGCCAACAGAAGGACTTGTGCAGTGAAGAGCTGCTGTTCAGCCAGTGAATTGTCACTCCAAACAGGGGAAAGTGCTTGTATCTAACCAGGCAAAGAGCCAGGCATAGTTTGTTTTATTTCATAATATATTTCTGAAATACAACAATAGCTTCAGATAAAAGGATGAATATACTATCACATCACAGGATCATCACAGATTTCCATGAGTAATACAGGCTAAAGTCATCTGCTAATTCACAAATCCCTTTGATGCATATCATGAGACACCATCAGGATTTTATTAACTCACAAAAACCACATTCAAGTAACTTCAAATTAAGGAAAAAAAGCATGACAAATTTTGAAGACAAGGAAATCCTTAGAAAAGAGGACATTCCTGAAAAGTAAAATTTTATTCTATTTCCTTACTCTTGCAACTTTAGAAAAACTACAGTCCCTGCCTTCAAAACTGAAAACTAAATTAAAAAATTCTCTGATCACCGCAAAATAAAATTAGAAAGGTAAAAGATCACATTATTGTTTCACATTGTCTTAAACTAGGCTTGGAACTCCCTTAAGACTGTTCCTTTCTTTCCCACCAAAGTATTTGAAGATAGATGAAGCTACATAAATCTCCAAAATAAAATGTAGTACCTTCAAAATTATCTATCTAAATTAA
>JAAGAY010133747.1:0-18259 GCA_011801015.1 Ardeotis arabs
GGAGGCTCCTCTGGATGGCTGCTGGTGACACACGCAGCCCCCGTGCCCCCCCCAGGGGTGCTTACGAAGTGAAATTTGTGATGCTGCAGCGTCTTGGATGAGGCGCAAAGCCCGCAAGGAAGCTTTGTAGCGTGTCTGGAGGGAAACCCAGGCGTGCTCAGGTGCAAGGCTGTCCTCAGTCTTCAGCGCCGCGGGGGAGAGCGCTGCCTGCGAGCGCAGTTGGTGTGCGGTCCTGCGAAGGCTGAGAGTGCGGCTGTGAGTGGGAGCAACAGGTTTGCAGCGTGAACTCCAGCGAAAGCCGCTCAAACTCCCGGGGCTGGGCGGGAGCGGTGAGGAGCCGCGGCGGTCGGAGTTGCTCTCTCCGCTAGGTAACTGCGGCGCTCGCTGCGAGACCAAATGCAGCGCTGCCCCCGTCTCGGCTGCCCTTTAGCTTGTTGCTTTTGTACGTGGCTGTCGGAGCTCTGACCTTGACCGCTTCCAGGCGCGTAAGGAAATCGGAGGGAAGAGAGGACACTGAGGGACTAAGTCTTACGTGGAACAACTCACATCTACTGTTCTTAGCTTTTCGGGTGGTGGGTCGACACCTATTTGGTCCGCCCTGTTTGTAGTGTGACATCGATTCCGCTTCGCACTGAGTGGGGGCTCCTGAGCCCCCTCTGCACGGCTCTGAAGCTTGGTTGGGACCAGAAAAAGAAAGATGCTTCTCATTCATATTGGCTTGGCATGCCGTGCTGTCTGAGTGAACTTCCTTGGAATATCCTGTTAATATTCACTACTGCCTTGGCTCTAAAAGCCTTTTTGCATTTTTTTTTCAGCTTAACTGGATAGTGAGGGGAAAGAACTGTGACTGGGAAGGGTGAAGGACTCAGAATAGTTGGTGTAGGCAGCTACAGGACAATGTTGGGTTTAATACGCTCTTGGAGCGAGGAGAGCAGGTAAAACACAAGTCTGCATGGACCTGCAAGAGTAAGAGGAGCGTGTTTAGGTTTGGTAACTGGCTCTCAGGGCTGAAATAATCCCAGACTTCTCTCAAATCTCAGCAGTGTGCCCGAATCGTCAACGAATTTCATGGCCACAGCCTGCCTCTAGAGGCAACCGTTGCCTCTACGAACTGTGGGCTAATTTAGGTGACATTTGTTTTAAGATAGCGCCAGGCAGTGTCAGTCCCCCGAGGCTGTTTAAGAAGGTGCTGATACCCCTTCAGGTGAGGGAGCAACGCAGGCAGGATGAAATGGGACACCTGAAGAAGGATTGAAGTTACTAGAGAGCAGGAAGGGGAAGGCTGGCTTGATGTGTGGGTATGAGCAGAGTGAAATAAAACATTTGTCTGGTTTTACTGGGCTTAGGTCTGTTTGCTTTACCAGCAAAACCAGTAATGGATCAGGCAATATCTGAAATAAAACTGTTTAGAAATGTGTTCATACTTTGTGTGCCTGGTCAAACTTAATTGTTGTGATGAGAAGCAGAATTCCCCATCACAGCGAAGCTCTTCTGCATCTAAAGAGGGATCAGCTCTGGAATTGTTCAGGACATCAACTCTTGATCCTCACTTCTGAAACGGCTGCGTGTTTAGTGGAGAGGTGGTCGTGGCATCTCCCTGAAAAGAGAGGAGGGGGAAGGATGCCAAGTGCTTTCAGACACAGGAAATGAAATGGGAATGCTTCTGGTGAAGTGGGTGTAGCCCAAAGTGTTTCGGTCAGCGTACTTAAAAGAGGGTAGAATGTAGAAATGGTGGAGTCAGCTGTTTTCTTCCCTTGGGGTATGAAGTTTGAAGTCCTCTTATGCAAGTTCTGTGAAGTCGTCGGAGTAACACTATGAAAACACTCGAAATGCGAGCCAGAAACAACGAACCTTCCTGGAAGTAACAGTGTTGGGGAAGAGTAAAGCTTCCTCACATCCCAAAAGGAACGCTTTCCTCCCCTGGAGCACAGGACTGAACTGCTGGAGTAGTTCTACATAAACAGATAAGAAAACACTGGTTTTCATGTTTGCTTTTATTTGGTAGAGCTCCAAATAAGGAGCTGCTGGAGGCAGGAGATCTTTGTGCAGTCTGGGAAAGATATCGTGAAGGTCACTGATTCTTTTGTGGTGAAGATGGCAAATTTCTGCTTTGCCTTCTTGTTCGCAGAGTGGTAGGTGCTGTCTGAAGGCACACGTTGCTGGCCTTCTGGTCAAAATCAAGGTGTCTCCTGAGGGCATGCTGAGCGGTGGACAACGGGAGTTAAAAGGACCTTGCCTGCAGAATTAAAAACTCTCATTCAATTTGTAGTTGGTCCAGGCTGTGCTCAGAGTTACTCCTTCAGCCGAGCTGTGCCTCATCTTCTGTGAGATGGGACTAAGTTCTTGCAGTATCGAGGATAACTAGGAGTAGTTCCTCCATGAGGGAGTTAATGTGGAGTGTGGAGGCTGGTGAGAAGTTTATATGAAATGAAGGTGATGCAAAACTCTTCCACAGAAGTCTTCAGCTGCCATTCATGCTCTGATACCACTTGGTAGAAAGCTGCCACTGCTTGTTCCACTTCTTAAAGCAGTTTTTGTGAGTGTGTTGTCTCCACAGCTGGGCTAAGTAGAGCTTGACCCGAGCGGTGCTGAAAGCTTGTGTTCCTGGCTCTTCCATCATCCGGATCACTGCCGAGTTCACGCCGGTGGAGTCTGCTGTTCTCGTGCCAGCACAACTGGGAGCTCGGTGGCCCTGGCAGAACGTGAGTTCTGGGGTTGTCCCTGTTGCTTGCTTTATACACGAGGACTGGGCAGAACCTGCACCTCAGCCTGCCCTGATGATCTCTGTTCAGTGGTGATCTAACAGGCACTCACTGCAGCTTTAAAAGCAATTAGTCATGCAGAATTAAATCCTCGCTGGATTATGCATGGGACTTCCTTGTGCTGCCAGTGTGACCGACGTGGCAATAACTCCAGTTGCTGATACCAAGTCAACTGGGTATTAAAAAACCTGTAGCTCCAAGGTAGGGTCAGTGAGTGTAAAGTCTTTTTACCTCATGAGATGTTTTCAAGAGTTCCTGGTATGGGATAACCACTTAAACCCAGGAAACCCTTCTGAGGACATGTGTATGGGCTTCAGCTGGCTGGAAGAAGGCTTGAGGGAGCTTGATAACCGCCTTTGACTGAAGCTCTGCGCTTCTTGGCTCAGTCGTGTGGGCTGTGGTCTCTGCCTCATCTTCCAAAGAGTCTGCGCTCTGCACAAGCCTTCCTGGCTTCACGGTTTCCTGACGGCCTGAGAGCTGACTTACCTGGTTCAAGCCGATGGCAGAAAGGAGTGAGATTTAGGCTCAAACTGAGCTGTGGCTCTCCGTAGATAACGTATTCTGAGTTGATCTGAACTTCAGTCTTGTCCAGTTTGACCGCACCGAGCAGCAGCCTGTCAGCGGGGCCTCACCTGCGAGGCCCTGGGAAGCAGCAGAAGCTTGGCCTTCATCACCGTTTCTTCTCTTGGGTTTCCCTTGCCTTAGAGGCTCTGTTAATCTAGCTTTAGAGGTGACTGAAGGAAGATGGCTCCATTTCACTGTGCTCAGCAACCGGCCTTCGGAAGACCGGGCTTCAGCTTGCGTTGCGAAGTGCTGGAAAGACCTCTCCTGCTGGCGTGGCCTTGGGTTGCCCAGCTGGGGGTGGCTGTGTGTTGTGCTGTCCCGGTAGCTCAGCTAGATTGAGCTGGAACTGCAGGGTGGTGGCCTTGAAACCTCTGATAGAAATTTTTTCCTTTTTTTTTTTTGAAAAGCTGCTTTGAAAAACAGCCGGCTGCTGGGGCTGCGCTGGAGGCCGTGGCTCTGCAGATGTCGGGAGGCAGATGTGTGTATCAACAGCGTGAAAAGGAGCTGGTCTTACAGATGCTGCTGTTCTCCTTTAGGACTGCAGCTGCTGACAAAAAGGAATTTAACTCTTCACCAATGTAAATCCTACTTACCTCTAAATTAAAATGAGGGTGCCCCAGTCTCTGGGAGGCTTGGGCATGAGACCCTAACAGAGAAGCTGTGACTCTAACTTATGACAGCGGAACGACCATGGGAGGGCTTCAGAAGCTGCTGTCTGAGCTGACTGAGGTCTGTCAATTGGCACTTGAAGGCTGTAGGGCAGCTCCTGGCAGCTGCAGTGACTGGTTCCCCAGTTTAGAGCGGTTGCTGATGCTCCGGGTTATGGCCTTACGGATCAAGAGACGGGGTGTGTGTTTGTGGAGGGAAGCGTGTGTTTTCTGTAGAAAGATGAACTATTAAAAGCGATCGGAGTTTACGGGACTGAGGTCTGCACTTCATCTGTTTCCTGGTCCATCTCATTGGTAAGAGCTGGATCTGTTACTCCTTGCTCCGCAGCGTGGACCCTACTGCAGCAGGGCTTCTGCTCTTGATCATGTTGATGTGTTGGACAGTCATGTTGATGCTCCACACGATGCTAAGCTGGGCTACTGGAGCCCGTGTGGTGTTCTGGTGGGTCTCACACTTGCTGCTAGCCCTGCTTGTGCAAGTTCCTTGCGCATCTGGGTTGGAATCCGGTCTTGCTCCGACCCAGATGTGCCAGGAAGGCAGCACAAGCTTCCTGCTAGCGGTGGCGAGCTGCCCGTTCAGTGTCAGGTGAAGCAAAACCACTCGGTAACTTCAGGGGCTGCTTTGCCAAGAAATTCATGTAATGTTGTCAGCTATTTAACAAGATAAATACTTCACTGGGGCTTTTGTCTTGAGTATTTTGATTCTAAGCCAGCAAATCCCCAGTGCAATGGTTTCTTGCATAGCTGGGAGCAGCAGCAGTCCTCTTGAGTAACCGGATTCTTCAGGATTGGGTTTCGGAGGAGCCCTTGCTACTGGGTGAACACGGGGCAGAACCATCAGATCCTGTAACTTACGGCACCTTAAACTTCCTGTGGTAGGGAGCCTTGTGAAGCAATTCTTGTGCAGGGGTTAGCGTGGGGATCTGATTGGAATTTCCCTGTGGAGATTGGGGTTCTTGTGCTGGGCTGTTTGAAATGAGCTCTCGTGCTGTTCTTGAGCGTCCGAGCGGCTCTGGAGAGCAGCCTTGCTGGGTAGGCTGGGAACGCAGCTTCCTCATTCAGGGCACTTCCGTTCTTGAACTCAATATCCATGGAAGTGTACAGGCCCCTACAATAAATCCTGGGAAGCAGGTGAGGTGTTGAGAGGAGCATAAACCGCAGAAGGGACAGACCCAGAGTTCTTGGTGGCTGGACAGCATCAGGCACTGAAACTTGTCTTTTATCTCAGAGCAGACAAGGCTGTTCAAGAGTTTAGAAGAAAAGCCACCGGTACTTTTGCCTGTGGTGCTGAGCTCCTGCACGCGCTTCAGTAAGCGGGAGGTGGGTTGGGGAAGCCATCAAACCAGCACGTTACCTTCTTACGGATCGTGTGACATCGCAAGCTGCTGGGCTTCACCAGTTAAAAGAAGCTAGCAGGAAAAGTAACACTCGTTAATCTTCATTACACGAGTACCCTGCGTACCCTTCCTTCTCGTGGTCTTGACTTCTGGAATCAGCATGGCAAGCTGCAACTTCAGCTGCTTTCGCTTGTCTGCATGGCGTTGCTGCAGTTATTTTGGTCTGACCCACAGCTCCAGTGCCAGTGCTGTCACGGGGAGCAGAGAGGAGCGGATGCCCAGTCCACGCTACTGGAAGCGGGGGTGAGCAGCCTCCCTGAGCGTCAGGAACGGCGCTGTACAGCCTGAAGCACTCCCTGTTTCCCAAACCAGTATTTGCTGATTGGGGTGGGCTGGTCTAGCGCAGAGCCGGGCTGTGTGGCTTAGCTGCTGGTTACTTCTGCCTTCGGCAGAGTGGAGTTCTGTTTCCAGCAGGAATGTAGAAATCGTAGAATCATAGAATGGTTTGGGTTGGAAGGGGGGGATCATCTAGTCCAATCCCCCTGCAAGGAGGGGATCTCCAACCGGATCAGGTTGCTCAGAGCCCCGGCCAACCTGGCCTGGAATGTTTCCAGGGATGGGGCATCCACTGCCTCTCTGGGCAACCTGGGACAGTGCTCCAGCACCCTCAGTGTAAAACATTTCCTCCTAATATCTCATCTGAATCCCCCTCCCTCTATTTTAAAACCATGACCCCTTGTCCTGTCACAACAGGCCCTGCTGAACAGCCTCTCCCCATCTTTCCTGCAGCCCCCTTGAGGTACCAGAAGACCCCTCTAAGGTCTCTCCAAATCCTCCAGGGTGTTGGCATTGGCAAAAAGTACCAAACTGATCCTTGTGCGATGGAGAGTTCTTGGTGTCCACAGCTTTGGTAGCTGTTTATTTCAATTACTTGGTTTTCTTGTGGGCAACAGCAGAACCAGCGAAGCTGGTGGTTCTGATCTCAGGTATGTTCTTAGCCTGAGACCCTTAGTGAAATGCCTGCAGGTGGGGTCACCTGAACAGCATAAATTCCACACAAATGTCCTAAAGATCTGGCAGCTTCTCAGGTGGACATGAAGGCATGCAGTCCTGCAGACTTCAAACCATCTTTAGATGATGGTCAGGTTCTCCAGAATTAGAAGTGGGGACAGGCTCTAGCTGCTTGATCCCTGCTCTGATCGGTAGCTCTGCATGACGAGTTGGACATGCAGACACGCTTGCTTAATTCTGTTTGAGTTCACGTAGCGCAACCGGCTGCCAAAATGAATTGGGATCTGTGAAATATAGGTCACACTAAGACTTGAGGATGTCAACAGGCTCATTTCCTTGTTTTGCTCTGGGAATCGCCCCTATCAGATTTCAGGAGGCCGTAACTCAGTAGAGACATTATTCATGTGGTGGTTAATTTGCAGAACGTTAGTCTGAAACGGCGACGGAGCTTCCACGTGGCTGGGAGACTGCCATGGAAAATGAATACAAGGTCAAACAAGCAAAAGCTGTTCCCTTGCGGATTCTGGCTGGAGGAGGAACTCTAAAAAGGTGGAAACTTTTTCAGGCTGATGGAGATGCAGAGCTGCTGATCTGCCTCTCAAACCTGGTGGTAACCAAGCTGCTCCTGACCTGCAAAATGCGACTTCCTCCCTGTCCAGCAAAACAGGTTGCTAATTCGCTTCCTATCAAGCGCTCTCATCCTGTCAGAACAGTGTTTGTCCTTCCTCAGAAGAGGAGGTGGGGGTCCTGACAGCGTTACTAGCCTCTGCAAGGACCCAGCTCTGAATTGTGGCTTTGTCACTGACTTAAGACTGGACAGGGCACTCAAAGCAGTGGCTTCTTCACAGGTCGGGCTGCTGAAACATCTCGCTGCACAGAGAAATTGCTCCTCATGGTTTCTCTCCCACTTGATAGCTTCAGTGAATGGTACTAGCTTAACAGTGGGTTTCTGACTTCCCTTCTGGTCAAAATAATTTGAGGTTGAACGTCTCTGTAGGTCAGAGGATGCTCAAGTGCTTTTGTGCTTTGAAAGCTGAAGGTGTTCTCCAGCCGATGCTGCCAATGGGCTGTCCCTCTGGATGAGCTCTGACTGAAATGGCTGTAGGTTTTCTGTCGAACGCTGGAATTGAGCTGAAACTTGAGGCATGGTTCAGGGAGCCTCCCAGGAGTCGCAGCTGGACAGGTGTTGCTCTGGAAGGCGGGTATTTGGAACTCTTCTTTGGTGAGCCTCTGTCTTGAGGTAGGCCAGAGCCTTGTTCACAGGACACTGCTCCAGGTCAGACTCATTTCAACTTGCTTTGTGCTTCTCGTTCCCAGGAATCAGGTATTTGCTGGGTGTACTCAGAGCACACCCAGAATTTCCTTGGGGCTACACTCAAAAACAAGGACAAATTGGCTTTTGGGGAATTTTTTTTTGCTGTTGTCTCTGTCAACAGGAAGCCTGGGTGATGAGAGCTGAAGGGAAAGTGGCGATACAGAGCAGATGCGATCGGCTGTAGCGTTTATCGTTGATGGGCAGTGGGAGTTGTGATGGGAACAGGAAACGTGCCTAAATCTGTG
This sequence comes from Ardeotis arabs, assembly GCA_011801015.1. Classification (NCBI taxonomy): domain Eukaryota; kingdom Metazoa; phylum Chordata; class Aves; order Otidiformes; family Otididae; genus Ardeotis; species Ardeotis arabs. The sequence continues at coordinate 7,903 of JAAGAY010133747.1, forward strand.
TAACCGTGCGCTTCGAAAGCGCTCCTGTTCTTTGCTGCGTGCCGTTGAGAAACGGTTAGGAAGGCGCTGAGACTTCACTTGTGGTTGGCTGTGGATGGAAACCAGCTTGTCTTGTCGCTTGCGTAGTGGTTTTGTGCTTCTGCACAACCGTGGAGATTTACTGCTGGGGAGATGGGATGGTGGTTCCCTTGAACGTCTCAGTATTGCGCTGGAGGTCAGCCTCAGTTACCTCCATGAACTGGGTAATTGTTGTTTCAATAGAAGCAGCTCTAACACCGGTTGGTGTGCTGGCTGCTCTCTGCAAGGCGTGACATCCATGCGTGGTGGAAGTGCTAGAGGGGCCCACTGGTGGGGAGGAAAGCTTGTGTCGCCGATATCCCTTCTCCAAGGAGGCTGAGATGACTTGAGATCCTGCTGATGGACAGAAACTGGCCGATATTCCCGTGGTGCGCACAGCTGATGACCTTCCGTGGTGGGAAGGAACTGCCACCTGCCTGTGCTGATGGCGGTTGCAGATCAAACCCACCCTCTGGAACTGGTACGGCTGGTCCGTGAGCGTGTCACTAACTCTGACCTCTTCTTCCAGTTGCAACCTGCCTCCAGGTGGATCCCAGCGCAGAACCTGCGGCATCCTTACCTCTTGGCACTCCTGCACTTAGGCCACAATGGCAGGTCGAGGTGGAGCTGCTCGACCGAACGGACCAGCCGCTGGAAACAAAATCTGCCAGTTTAAACTTGTTCTCTTGGGAGAGTCGGCGGTGGGGAAGTCCAGCCTTGTTCTGCGCTTCGTGAAGGGGCAGTTCCACGAGTACCAGGAGAGCACGATCGGAGGTGAGTGCCAACCCCAGGCGCCCGTGGCTGGAAGATGCCGGCCTCGCTGGTGCAGTCTGGGGGTATCAGGAATAATAACGGCTGTGTCGATCCGGTCTGGGGTTTCTGCTATAAATAGTCCAGCAGCTAAGGCTTTAACTCCGGGTTTACAACTTGTTTGTTGAGCTGAAGATCAGCGCAGCAGAGTAGTGCTATGGCAACCGTCTGCTCTGCCTCTAAGGTGTCTTCGCTTCCAGTGCTTGGATTCCTGCTTCTAATTAGAACAGAGGCCTTCAGCTTGGTTTATAGCCCCTAATTATCTCTTTCAGACCATGACCTGGGATTTTGGGGCTGTTTCTAGCTTGATAATGTTAACTACTGTTAACGACTTCCACAGCTCTTTCAGGTCTGGTAGTTCTTTAGCTTGAAATCATTAGCACGGTGTTGCCAATCAAAGGTCAGTTGACACCCAGGTCTCTGGGTGGTGATGTTAGGAGGTGCACAATGAGGAAAGGCTGGATTTGTCCCTGTAGTAACTCATGCAGGGAGTAAATACAGCTGTGAGTATGGCTTCTGGGCAAGCAGGGCTCGGTGCCGTGCTGCGGAGGGCCTTGTGGGCGCTCTGCTGTTCTGCCTCCGTCCGTATCCGAGGCTGGTTGTAACACGTGGTATTACGGAAGAAGAAAATAACCGGTTGCTAAATTGGGGAGTGTGGTGTAACTGGGCTGATTGCAGTGCTTTGGCACTGGGGTGCTCTCCAGAGCTGTGTCCCAGCTGTGCTGTGTGAGCTGGGAGAGGGGCGAGTGGTGCTGCTGTGCTGGTGCTGCTGCTCTGGTGGCTGTCTGCTGCCTGGGCTCTCGGGGCCACCTTCCTGTCAACCATGTGGTGGCTCCCGTGTTCCCGTGTGCCGGGAGCTTAATGATACAGTGGAGCCGCAGCTTCCACAGCGAGCGGGCACCGTGCTGGCCTCTGTCTGGAGCTTCTGCTCACTCCCACGCGGAAGCAGAACTGCTCCAAGCTCCTGGCTCTCGCTGTGGCGGCTCTCCGGCTGGAGGTGAGGCCAACACACGCCTTCTCTTCCAGCTGCCTTCCTCACACAGACAGTCTGCCTGGATGACACGACGGTGAAGTTTGAAATATGGGATACGGCAGGGCAGGAGCGGTATCACAGCCTGGCGCCGATGTATTACCGAGGCGCCCAGGCGGCCATCGTTGTCTACGACATCACTAACACAGTGAGTACTGCGCAGGGCTGCGAGCGTTTGCTGGGGAGGAGGCGGCTCGGCGTGCAGCTGATGCTTGTCGGCTCCCTGGGAGAGCACCTGGGTTCAGAGTCCCCGCAGATGCCTGCCTGCAGGTCCTGAGTTTCTTGAAAACTGCTAATGGCCTCTTCCTCAGTTGTGACCAAGGCTGTCTAAGCTGATAAAGGATCCTGCTCCAAAGTGCTGTAGAGGCAGAATGCTTCTTACAGGAAAGACTTGTTCTAATCATATCTTCACTGTGGATTGGTGAGAGACTGCCCTTCCTGACTGCTGCCTCCTGTTTGCTTCCAGGACACATTTGTACGAGCCAAGAACTGGGTGAAAGAGCTGCAGAGGCAGGCTAGCCCCAATATCGTAATTGCACTAGCGGGAAACAAGGCAGACCTTGCTACCAAGAGAGCTGTGGACTTCCAGGTGAGTGGGACTCCAGGTTGGTTGTTACCTGAGCAAGTCGGGAGAGCAGCTTTTGGCTTAAGTGGGGGAGATGGTGGCTGTGTGACCCCAGGATGCCACTGTAAGTGAGCTGTAGCCTGCCTTTCCCAGCCCTTGTAGCTCTTGTTGGGAACAGTTACGAGAAATGTGGAGAACAAGGTCCACAGAGCGCAAGCTTCTGCCTTCAGCCTCTCCGGGTGCCTTGCACATCTGTGGCTGTCTTTGGCAGCATGTGAAACAGCACCTTTTAGATACAGGACACATGAAGAATCATTCCCAGCTTCTCTTCACAGCTCTTACCTTGTCTAAGGCAAACTTTCAAGGAGAAGCTCTTATCTCAGGCCTCTGCACGGGATTGCTCGTGGCGTGTTTACAGCGTGCGTTGCTCTCCCAGCTAACCAAAGTACAAGCTGGTGTGCTGCTGGGGACACGCTGTGTCTGCGTTTGGCTCACAAACAGCCTGTGCTGCTGGGACACCGGCCATGCGGCATTGTCTGCGGTGAATGCCTCCCAGCTGTCCTGGCCAGGCAGGGGAGCGGGGTGGGAATGCCTGGCCTGGGGTGGGACAGAGCGTTTCTTCAGTGTTTACTTTGCCAGCGAGTGAAGCGTGTGAAGCCTGCTCGGGCCTCCTCTTGGCAGGATGCCGTTACCGCTCTCATGTGATTGTTTGTAGGATGCACAAACATATGCAGATGACAACAGCTTGCTGTTCATGGAGACGTCGGCGAAGACAGCGATGAATGTGAACGAAATCTTCATGGCAATAGGTAACAGCTTGTGCGCAGAAGGATGGCGGGAGCAGCGCTGAGCACCAGCAGCGCACCCCGCTGCGAACCGTGGGGGCTCCCGTGTCAGCCCGGGGCTGGAGGCTCTCGCTGGGGTAACGGCCAGTTTGTACTTGTGTGGACAGTCGCTGCCTGAGCGCCGGAGCCTTTGCCTTGCAAAGCCTGTTCACTCTGTCCCTTTACTGGGAGTGGTGAGTAGGGAAGGAGCGGGACTGCCAGCCAGAGCTAGGAGTGGGTTGGTTTGCTGTGCCGCTGCTGCTGGCAGTGTCCCATCCCAAACGCCTTAAGAGGCGGGGGCACAGAGTCATAGAATGGTTAGGGTTGGAAGGGACTGTTAAAGCCCACCCAGTCCAACCCCCCTGCAAGGAGCAGGGACATCTCCAACCGGATCAGGTTGCTCAGAGCCCCGGCCAACCTGGCCTGGAATGTTTCCAGGCATGGGGCATCCACCACCTCTCTGGGCAACCTGGGACAGTGTTCTACCACCCTCAGCATAAACCATTTTTTCCTAATATCTGATCTGAATCTCCCTCCCTCCATTTTGAGACCATTACCCCTCATCCTGTCACAACAGGCCCTGCTGAAGAGTCTCTCCCCACCTTCCCTGCAGCCCCCTTTAGGCACCGGGAGCCGCTCTCAGGTCTCCCCGGAGCCTCCTCTTCTCCAGGCTGAGCAGCCCCAGCTCTCTCAGCCTGGCCTCACAGGAGAGATGCTCCAGCTCTCTGATCATCTTTGTGGCCTCCTCTGGACCCGCTCCAACTGGTCCATGTCCTTCTGATGTTGGGGGCTCCAGAGCCGGACGCTTGGGCCAAAGCAGGGCTGAGCCCAGCCTGTGGGCTGTGGTGGGGAGGAGGTTGGCCTCTGCGGAGGAGCTTACTGAACTCTTGTTTCTTTCTAGCCAAGAAACTGCCAAAAAATGAACCCCAGAACGCTCCTGGTGGCCCAGGTAGGAATCGGGTGGTCGACCTTCAGGAGAGCAGTCAGCCTAGCAGGAGCCAGTGCTGCAGCAATTGAGCAGCCGTTCCCGCCTGACGGAGCCCTCGAATGATGTGACTGGAATCCACGCTAACAATCGCACTTACCGTAGAGCGGCTGCTGCCGGTGGCTGCTGTGATTTCTCCATCCCTTTCTGATCATAGGCTGGAGGGAGTTCTTCCACCTGCACCTTTCTGTACAAATACTAATTCAATTCTAAGTCTTAAGTCACTTTTTTTAATATATGAACTTCTGCTCTTCCCTCTTCCTGGTGGTGGTGGATGCAGGACCTGGTGTCTGCCCAGCCAGCCCATCCCTTCCCGCGGGCGAGGGCCAGCAGCACCCAGGTCCCACAGTACTGTAGTTCACTGTTGGAAACAAAGGGATATTGAGGCTAGACAACCTTAAATCACCCGTCTGTAAAAGCTAAGGCTAATACCAGTACGATAATGCCTAGAACAACCACTAAACTGTAGCATTAGAGTGACAAACTCCGGCTCTTCAGCCACTTGTTGACCAAATCAATGATGAGTATTCTGGGGTGGGGCAGAGGGAAGCAAAACTGGTTTCTTCTGTATTTTGTATTGTACGTTTCTTCATGTAACCAATCAGTATATTGTCAATATAGTACATACAACTAGCTGCCTGTTGTCTTTATTTGTGTTGGACTCTAGCATGCCAACTCTTCTTTTATTTTTTTTTCTTATCTCCGGTTCTGTCGTAATGCACTAATCCTGTTGCAACTTTTGCAAAAAAAAAAAATCTTGTATAGAAAATTGTCCTTTTTTTGATGGTTGTGATGCCACTAATGTTGTTAACCCTTACTCCAGTGTGAACACACATGGTTTACTGATGTACAGAGGTGGGGTGGGGGAAAACCTCGGATAACTTGTCGGTGGAAACAAAATGTATTGTGAAAGCCTGTAATTCCACAAAGTGTGAAGGGAGGTATTAAAATGGTTTCTGTTGCCAGACTCTAACCAATGTTGGCTGCTGCCTAGTGCCTAATGCAGTGTCTTATACTGGTATTTAAGAGGAACTGTCAACTTAGTCTTCATCACAAACTTCAGTTTTGTGTGATTAAAAGAAAAAAAAATTTATAAACCTATCATAATCACTAATATTCATGTTTCTCAATCAGCTCCAAGCAGAAGGGGAGTGGACCAGAGCCTGACAGTTGTGCTGGAGGTTGGGATGTGCCAGGCTGTTTGTGGGGTGTGCAGCACCCGGCTCTTCCGTAGGGATGCATGGCCTTGCGTCCCTGGGCAGGGGGAAACAGGGGCTGCTTGCCCCTGGATCTCTGGGCTGTGCCAGCTGCTCCTGTGGGAGCTGGCTCCCTCGAGAGGCAGGAGCTCCTTGGTGTGAGGCTGCAGGTGGTTTGGTAACTCGTGTTCTGTGCAGCAGCGTGCAAGGAAGCTTGAGGCAAAGAGTGAGGATTTGTCACTGCTCGAAACTTCTACGGGAGCATCCACAGCTTGAGTTGGGAAGAGGTGAGATGCAGAGGAGCTCGGCTTGACAACGTGGAGAGGCTTGTGCATACTGTGCTCCACATGCCTCTCTCCCTGGAGGTGGGTGGCCTTGGAGGATGCTGCTCTCCTGTCACTGCTGTGTGGGCTCTGAGATCCTTACACCTGTGGGTGAGACCTGGAGTCCATGTGGAAAACGGAGCATCCCCTTGCAGCTGTACCCCTTCCCTGCGCGCTGCTGTGGGTGCAGGGGTGAGCTTGGAGCTTGGGATGTGCTGGTGCTTGAACCTGCTGCCTGTCCTCAGCGGGGTGGCTGCTGCTGAAGCTCTCTGGGGCACAGCTCTGGGTGACCGGCCCTGGGCTGCGCTTGCCCTGGGCTTGCAGTGCTGGGGTCGGGAAGCTCTGCTGGGTGCCTGCGAACAAGGTTTGTGTGAACAGCTTTGGCTCGTGTGGGCTTCGTCCTCTATTCAAGGTCCTGGTGCCTTCTGCTCGTGCTGGCTTTCCTTAAAATCCTGGAAGCAGGAAGGGTCTGGAGCAAGCTGGTGACTGAGTTCCCAACATCTGCCTGGAGCACAGGCTGCCTGGGGTGTGTGGGCTCCGGCGATCTCGGAGGGGCTTTGCTCACCGTGTGCTGCTTGTTTCCATCCCCTGCAAGAGAGCCTGGCTGCTCATCTGCCAGAGGAGCTCAGGAGCTTTGCGGGGCATCTGAGCTGCCCTTGTTTCCAGTGTAGTTTGAACTGGTGCTGCTGGCTTCTGCAGGCAGCAGGTGCTGGACCTGTTGGAGAGCAGCTTCCCCCATCCCAACTCTGAGCAATTTTGAGCGCAGTGTGAGGTGCTGTTGCCATCTGCTGGCTTCTTCTACTTGGTTCCTGGTGGACAGGGCTGTGTTTCTGGCTCCTGGCTGGACTCTGGGTCTCCATCCATCTCTCTGCAGGATCCTGCGATGCCGTAAGCGGTGCCTCGCCGCTGCCTGAGCGAGGCTGTTCGCCTGCGATGGACTCGCTGTCGGGGCTGGGCCCTGCTGTGGAGGTGCGTAGCAGTGCTGTGCAGAGCCGAGCCGCCTCGCTGCCAGCACTGTGCTGTGGTGGAATGGGACTGTCCCAGTTTGGGGCAGCTTCAGCACAAACGGGCGTGCCTGCCTGCGTTCCTGCCGCCTGCCCGGGCCTGAGCGTTGGTGTTTGTGGTGGTTACGCACGGCGCCTGGAGATGGGCTTCACCCTCCCTGCTGCCCTGATCTCAGCGGGGGCTCCAGCAGCCCCTTTCCAAGCTGCATGGGGGGAAAGTGTGGGTACAACAGAGCACCCTACACCCAGCTGGGCTGTCCAGTGTGGTTGTTTTCCCATTCAGTGGCATCAGCCAGGGGGCAAGGAGCAGGGGGCTGGGGAGCTGGTGGAGATGCTGGTGGTAGCGGGAGGAGGGAGCTGAGGCAGCCTGGGAGAGCTGCCTCTGCTCCGGGACTGGTGAGTGGGGCTGCCCCTCCCTGCCTCCCCCTGCCATGAGCAGATCCCTTCCCTCCCTCTGGGTCTGTTGTCAGTCCCGTTTTGTGCTGCCCCGAGGCACTAAGAGAGGTTCTGCCCTCTCTGTGCACCCAGCTCCTCTGGCATCAAAAGTTGGGACCAGGGCCCTCCCCTCTCCCCCCCATCAATCAACACCACGAGCACAAGCAGGTTCTACGCAAAAGTATTTTTATTGGATACAAAAGCATTCCAGTATAGTGAAAAAAGTGACATCATTGCTGAGGGAGCTTGTCTGGGCTAAAACCCGAGACTTGCTGCTCTCTGCTCTGGTCCCGCCGCGGGCCGTGGGCTCCTCTCCCCTTACTGCTGGGCTTTGTTGGTGGCTCCATCCTCGGAGGCTGCTCCGGGCTGCGGGGCCGCAGGGCTGACCTGGATGGGCACATTCCTCTCCGGGGCGGATGGCAGGGCCAGCCTGGGGGCCTCGATGCGGAGCTGCCCATCCTTGGACAGGGAGCACTTCAGCGCCTCGGCGTCCACCTCCTCGGGCACGTCCCACTCCCGCTTCAGCACCTCGTACTTGTACGAGAACGAGCCCTTCTCATCCGTGCTCTGCGTCTCCTTCTGCCCCACCAGCACCACCTTCCTGCCCACCACCTTCACCGACAGCTGCTCGGGTGTGAAGTTCTTGACGTCCTGGCAGACGGAGAAGCCGTCCCCGGAGCTCTGGGCCAGGGCTGCGCTGGTGCTCGGGGCTCGCTCCATGGCGGCGGCTCCTTGGCTGCTCAGGAGCTGCTCGAAGCTGCTCATGAACTCCCGAGCTTTCTCCATCTCCTGCTGCAGCTCGGTGAAGATGGTCTCTGCGTGCGGCCAGAGGGTCCTCACCGTGCCCAGCCGGGCGGCCAGGGAGCTGGAGGCGAATGGGGCAAGGTGCATTCGGCAAAGCATCGTCGCTGCTGCTGCTGCTGCTGCTGCTGCTGCTGCTGCTGCTGCTGCTGTCTCCTCTCCGTCGGGTCGGGAGCGCTGTGTCCCGGTGCTGCCGCCCGTGGGTTTTATTCCCTTCGTGGGGAGGTGTGGCCGCATCCTGCCCATGACGTCAGCCCCGGGAGAAGAGCTCAGCTCTTTCCAGCCCGTTCCAGTTCATTCTTGTTACTCATCCGTGAGGAGAGGCACCCTGGCCCCCGTGCCCGGCATACCTTCGCCCTGAGTCTTGCAGCTCTGCTCTCCTGCCTTATAATTAGCAGCATCACCTCAGCCTCCGAACGGGATGCCTGAGCCACCCCTGCCAAAAATCTGTGGCCTTTCTGCTTCCCAGGCAGGGAGCGGGGCTGGGCTCCTCGCCTCCCTGCCTCCCCCCAACTCGTTCCCCCCACATCTGCAGGCAGGAGAGCCCCTCTGCTCCCCCACCCCCTGTGAGGGACCCTCAGCCTTGGGGACCCTCAGGTGAGACCAGAAACCAGCCCGTGGGCCCCTCCCCAGGGAGGGTGCGCAGGCGGGGTGCTGGGGGGCTGGGACAGGACAGCGAGCATCCCCTGGGGCGGGGGGGAAGCCTAGAAAGTGCGAGAGGGGTCTGGCAGTGGGTGACGTAGGCACACGTAGCTGTGGGGGTGGGACTGTCCCCACGCTGGCCGAAGTGACACAACCCTGGCACGGCACAACCTGCGCCGTGCCAAGCCCCAGCGCAGGGGCCACTGGAAGGGGCTTGCTCGCCCCCTGGCCAGTGGTCCCGTGGTGGTCTTGCGGTGGTCCCGCAGGCACTGCTGCATCACGGTGGCTCTGCAGAAACCCGAGCTCCCGGCAGTGACTGCAGCTCCCTATTTGCGGCGTGTGACTCGTCCCGAGAAGCAGGCGCTGCTATTTTGGCTGGCAAATAATCAGCCTCTCAAAAATAGGCGATGGCTCCGGGAGAGAGTGTTCTGGAAGGGGCACACCCCCGGGCAGGGGAGGATAAAACCTGCCGCTCCCCAGCCCCAGCCCAGCACCGCTCCAGCCCCTGCGCAGAGCCGAGCCGCGACACGCACCGGGAGAGCACACACCAGCAGCAGAGATGCTTTGCCGCCTTCACTTCATGCCACCAGCGTCCAGCTCGCTGTTCCCGTGGCTGGGACCCGTCCGCACCCTTTGGCCGCATCCGGGCACCCTCTTTGCCGAGCTGGAGCGAGAGCTGCGGCAGGAGATGGAGAGGGCTCGGGAGTTCATGAGCAGCTTCGAGCAGTTCCTGAGCAGCAGCCCCAGCCGCATCGGCATTGCCGCAGAGCGAGCCCCAAGCACCAGCGCAGCCCTGACGCAGGGCTCCGGGGACGGCTTCTCTGTCTGCCAGGACGTGAAGGACTTTGCGCCCGAGCAGCTGTCAGTGAAGGTGGTGGGCAGGAAGGTGGTGCTGGTGGGGCAGAAGGAGACGCAGAGCACGGATGAGAAGGGCTCGTTCTCGTACAAGTACGAGGTGCTGAAGCGGGAGTGGGACGTGCCCGAGGAGGTGGACGCCGAGGCGCTGAAGTGCTCCTTGTCCAAGGATGGGCAGCTCCGCATCGAGGCCCCCAGGCTGGCCCTGCCATCCGCCCCGGAGAGGAACGTGCCCATCCAGATGGAGCCGGCGGTGGAGCAGCCCACGGCCAGCAATGACGACGGAGCCGAGCGGGCCAAGGCGTGATGGGGAGCGGCGTGGGGCCGGGCTGAGCCTGGCTGCCAGGGCAGCTGCTGACACAGAGTGGGACCGCGCCGGGGGCTGCGCGATGACCCGGCGGGGTGGGGGTGGGGGCGTTTCTCTGCCTGAACCATGTAGATTTTTTGATATGTAATAAATATCTCTGACTTTTACTTGTGTGGGTTCTGTGTTGGCTGACCCCGTGCGTTGCGACGCTCCCGACTGTGCTCACGCAGCGGGATGGCTGCCTGGGGAGCCGGGCTGTGCCGGCACAGCGCAGGTCCCTAGCACCTCTCCTCGGCTCGGCTTTGGCAGAGGGGCTTGGCTGAGGGGCTCCAGCACATGCACGCCACCGAGCATCCCGGGACAGCCCTGAGCATCACCCCCGGGCAGCCTGTGGGAACCCGAACCTGTGGGAACCCGAACCCCATTTTGGGGTGGTGTCGGTCAGCCCCATGCGGTATCCGCTCAGCCATGAGCCGTGTCGTGCTGGGCCAGCATCCCCCAAACAGAGCACCCCCTCACTCCA